>JAWHQI010000127.1:6417500-6637500 GCA_033032865.1 Dactylorhiza incarnata | reverse complement strand
TATTTCAGGAAAAACTTCCTCAGCAACTGCTTTACCAGAACCTGATGTGCTTGATCCTGGAACTGACTTGCTAGCAGAAGGGCCTTCACCATACTTCCTTTTTCTAGAAGTACGCACTGAGGAAAAAGCTTCAACTGATGGAGTATCATCATGCAGCCCTGCTGGCCTGGGAGAGAACTGAGGAGCAGGCTGAACAGGGTCAATACCCAATTCAGGAAAGATCTCATGATGGAGCCAAACTGCAGTCTTGGAGGTGTAATCATTGATATCTGCAATCTGCTTTTGAACACCATAAGACAACTGCTCTAACTGATTTCCCAAATTCCTCTGAAATTCAGATAAAGAATGATCTACAAATTCTGTCATCTTGTCCTACCCCTTTCTGACTTCTACGGTAAGGGTTTGGATAACAGATTCTTTGAACAGTCCTACCTCATCAATAATCTTAAAATTATTCTCATCAGCTTTGGATGTCATGGATTCCTGAGTTTTTCTGACTTGAAAAACTTCTTCCAGAACTCTTGTTACACCTGCAATGGTGTGATCTATAGCCTTTCCACCCTGAAGGACAACTTCTTTGAGTTTGTCAGTACTGGCTTTAGATTCAGCTAGCTTTCTATTCATTTCTCTTTCAACATCAGTTATTCTAGCATGAATCTCTTTAAAAGAAAAATCAAACTTGTCACTTTGTCTCTTAAGTAACATCTCAATCTTACCAATAAGGGAGTCTTCTTCAAACAAAGGAGGAGGTATATAAGCAGATTGGATCTCTTCAGGAGGTTCTTCAATAACCACAGAACTTAAAACTTTAGGAGAAGACACTTTACCCTGAGCACCTTCTTCACAAACTAGCTCCCCTTGAGCATCCTTGTTTGTTTCCAACCACAATTCTTGCTCCCCCTCAACATGTACTGGGGAAGGAAGTGATCCATGAACTGAATCAGCATCAGTCTCATTGCAAAAATCAAAATCAGCACCAGACCCTGCCCTCTGGCCACTGAGACTGTGCTTTTCAAGGTTATCTTGTTGAATATCACTTACTACTTCTGCAATGGAGGCAGCAACAGTATCTGCCTGAGCATTTTCAATGCTAACATCTGGAGGAGGAAGAGGTGATAGATCAACATCATCTTGTATGGGAAGGAAAGTATCTTCCACTTGAGTATTGAGAAGCTTTTGAGCATCAGAATCAACTGGATCAGTTGAAACCTGAGCTGAGATAGGAGGAAGAGCTAACTCTGCATATTGAATGGTGTCTTGTGGAATTGAAGATTGAGGTGGATCTGGAATTTGTTGCTGAACTGGTGGTTGTGCTGGAGTTGAAGTAGCAACTAGAGGAGGTGTATCAGAAGGAGGAGCTGGAATTGGAGTCACATTCTGATGTTCAGAATTGACAGTGGGAAGAGGCTCCCCCTGGGAACTTGCACCTGTAGTGCCAGTCTTTGTTATCCTGATGTCCCACCTCTGAATTGTGGAGACATTTATCTTCTTTAGATGATGAATGACTGCACCTTTAGACATGTCAAACACTACTGGGTTCATCTGATTCAGATGCAAAGAAAGTATCCTTGCATAGTTTGGAGCAAGGAGACTTGCTTTAATCTTAATAAGAAGAAGAGTGGCCCAGACACACTTCTTCCCAGTCACAATTGCCATCATCAAACAAAACACATCTTCAGAAATATATCCTAAACTGCCTGTCCTGTAGAGAAGGACCTTAGAAACAATGTCTACCAACAACTTCCATCTGCATTCATCTTCTGTCTTCTAGCAGTAGTATATCCCTTTTCTAAACCACAAAATGTCATAGTTCTGTCCCAATCAACATCATCTAGGTCATCTTCAGTATCTATCACTGGAAGCCTTAGATATTTTGTCAAAGATTTGGTGGAAATCTTAATCTTCAAATTATCTACAAAGGAGATTAACATTCTCCCTTCTTTGACAACTTCACATTTAGGAAGAAATCATCTACCTCTCTGAATAGAATACGACAAGGATGTTCCAAAATAAAAGATAACCCAGCGGCATCTAAGAGATAGAAAAGATTCTGAAAGTCGTTCGAAAGATCGATCAGACCTAACCTTTCGAGCTCACATCCGACGCAAATCTTAGCCCTAAGACACGGGGCCATCGAAACAAAGATGTTGAACTTGCATTTGCTGGGAGAAATCGCGAGATGAAATGAACTGGAGACTGGATGTCGCGAGAAGACAATGAACAGTAGAGGGGCTTTCGAGAAGAACGAGAAAGGGTTTGCGTGAACATTAAGTCATTCTTGATTTTCTATTTATAGTTTTGATTTTTATTTAACATTTTATGAATTTACTTAATATCTAAAAATAAAAACAGCGTACCTGCCTTTTCGACTTCTCGAAAGTATATATTTCTGATTTCTGAGAAAAATGATCCATTACGTGAGAGATAATTGATTTCTCGAGAAATCAAGGATTTCAGCAGATTCTTCTAAGCCTTATCATTTTTCGAGAAGTTAATTCTTGACTTGATCATTACACCATGTTGAGCATTCCAAGCTCTGTCTTGAAGAAAGAGAACTTGGTCTCATCCAGCGGCTTCGTGAAAATATCTGCAACTTGCTTATCCGTAGGGACATAGCATAGATTGATGTCCCCATTCTCCACATGCTCCCGGATGAAATGATATCGTAATTCGATATGCTTTGCCCCGATGTGCGAGACTGGATTATTTGCAATTGCTATAGCAATGGAGGAGTCGCAAAACATTGGAATTTCTTTGAACTTCAAGTTGTAATCTTCAAGCTGATTTTTTATCCAAAGAAGTTGTGCGCAACAACTGCCTGCAGAAATATATTCTGACTCGGCGGTTGAAATTGCAACACAATTCTGCTTCTTGCTGCTCCAGGATAAAAGTCTTCTTCCGAGAAATTAACATGTTCCATAAGTGCTTTTCCTGTCGTCTCTGCTACCTGCAAAATCTGCATCTGAAAAAACCATTAGTTCGCTATCATTACTTCTTGGGTACCATAAGCCAAGATTTGGTGTACCTTTAAGATATCTCAAAATTCGTTTTGCAGCATTATAGTGAGATTTCTTAGAGTTCACCTGATATCTAGCACATACACATGTAGAGAACATTACATCAGGCCTACTGGCAGTAAGGTAGAGCAGAGAGCCAATTATGCTTCTGTACTTGGTTTCATCGAAAGGTTTCCCTTTCTCATCCTTGTCCAGAGACATAGCTGAGCTCATTGGAGTCCTCATAGAGGTTGCACTCTCCATTCCAAATTTCTTAACCAACTCCTTGGTGAACTTCGTCTGTGAGATGAAAATTCCATCTTCAGATTGTTTCACTTGAAGTCCTAAGAAATATTTCAGCTCACCCATACTGCTCATTTCAAACTTCCTTTGCATAAGTTTTGAGAACTTCTTGCAAAGGTTGTCGTCCGTGGAGCCAAAAATAATGTCATCGACATAGATTTGCACTAGCAAAATCTTGCCTTTTACTTCCCTAAGAAATAATGTCTTATCTATCTTTCCTCTTGTGAACTTGTTCTCAAGAAGAAAGTTAGACAGCGTCTCATACCAAGCTCGAGGAGCTTGTTTCAAACCATACAAAGCTTTTTGCAGTAAATAAACATAATCAGGATGTTCAGAATCTACAAAACCTGGAGGTTGTTCAACGTATACTTCTTCTTTTATATTACCATTCAGAAAAGCTGACTTGACGTCCATTTGGTATACGGTGAATCCTTTGAATGCAGCATAGGCTAAAAATAGCCTGATCGCTTCGAGTCTTGCTACTGGAGCATAAGTTTGATCGAAGTCGATCCCTTCTTCCTGTCTGTAACCTTTTGCTACAAGTCTGGCTTTGTTCTTTATAATTGTTCCGTCTTCATCCAACTTGTTTCTGTAGACCCACTTCGTTCCAATGATATTTTTATCCTTGGGTTTTGGAACTAGAGTCCACACTTTGCAATGCTTGAATTGATTCAACTCTTCTTCCATTGCAATTATCCAATGGGGGTCTTCATTTGATGCATCCCATACTACAAAATATGCCTCGTATACTTCTTATCATGCTATGAGTGTAGTGTTCATGCTTCAGCCAAGACGTACTGATGAAACATCGGTATTTCTTGAAACTTCTTCGGTTCAACCTGTGAAAGAAAACTCAAATACATATTTTCATTAGTAGTACCTCTTCTCGTTCTTACTCCGACTTGAGGATTTCATATGATCTGATCAACTGGATGATCCCTCATATGTCTGAATTCAAGATTCCTTGCATGAATTTGGACATCGGGAACATCTTCTACTACATGAATGTCTTCTTCCACTTGAATTGGCTCTTCATCAATATGATCTTCTTCTACTGTTGAGGTTGGGGGAGAGATCTTGACGAAGGTTTGAGCATCGTCTTTGACTTGCTCATCCAAGCTTGTATCTTATAACTTTGAACCTGCAACTTTAATAGAAGCACTAGAAGAGCTGCTATGTAGCATACTCGTCTCATCAAATACAACGTTAATAGCTTCTTCTACAACCAGGGTTTTCTTATTAAAAACTCTATAAGCTCTACTATGGCTACTATAGCCTACGAAAATACCTTCAAAGCTCTTTTCATTAAACTTGGTTTTGTAATGCTTTCCATTATTAAGTACAAAGCATTTACTACCAAAGATTCTAAAATAAGAGATGGTTGGTCTCTTGCCTTTTAGTAGTTCATAAGGAGTCTTTTCATGGTTCTTTTTTATGAGTGCTCTGTTTTGCACGTGGCAAGTAGTGTTGACGGCTTCAGTCCAAAGGTATTCGGGTAGTGAAGTGTCACTCAACATTGTTCTGCAAGCCTCAATGAGTGTTCTATTCCTTCTCTCAGCTACCCCATTTTGTTGTGGAGTTCGAGGAGAGGAAAACTCATGAAAGATACCAAGGCTTTCACAAAATTCTGTCATGGCCCCATATTCAAATTCTGTTCCATGGTCACTTCTGATTTTGACCACTGAACATTCAAATTCATTCTGGATTTGCTTGACAAACTTAGTGAAAATATCAAATGTATCTGACTTGTGTTTTAGAAAGAATGCCCATGCAAAACGTGAGTAATCATCTACAATAACTAATGTGTAAGACTTACCTCCTAAACTTCTAATTTGCAAAGGACCAAACAAGTCCATATGAAGTAGGTATAAACACCTATTTGAATCTTTGCCAATTATGCTCTTAAAGGTAGCTCTTGTTTGCTTGCCTTTTACACAAGCATGACAAGGTCTATCTTTAATGCACTTAATATTTGACGCATCACGCACTAAGTTTTGTGAAAATAATTTATTTATAGTTTTGAAATTTATATGTGCTAATCTCTTATGTCATTGGTCAGCAAGAGATGCACTATCTTTTGCTAAAAGACACACTGGTGTAGAAGAGGATAAACAAAGAAAATTTAAACAAAATATATTTCTACAACGAGTGCCTGATAAAATCGTTTCTAGATTTTTAGCCGAATTTAACAAACACTTATCTTTAAGAAAATCAACTACGTATCATTTATCACAGAGTTGACTTATGCTTATAAGATTATGTTCTAATCCTTCCACATAAGCCACATCGGAAAAGGATACATTACCATTTGAAATCATACCGTAGCCTTTTGTTATTCCTCTGTCAGATCTGCCAAAAATAACTTTTGGTCCGTTCTCAACTGGAATAAAATTTTGTAAGAGGCTTCTAGTTCCGGTCATATGCCGAGAACAACCACTGTCCAAATACCATATAGGATATTTGTTGGCCTTTGGACATACCTGCAAAAAAAAATTACTTTGCCTTAGGAGCCCAAACTAATTTGGGTCCTTGGTCCCTTGTTAGTTGAGCACCACGATGAACGTTAACATTGCGAGTGGTCTTTCTAGCAATGTTTACTTGTGGTCTCTTGAAATAAGTGGAATTGAACCAGCAATCTACGGCAAAGTGACCTATTTTGCCGCAACACCAACAGTTAAACTTGTTGTACCTTCTCTTAGTCTTCTCCTGCTTAACTTTTTGAACGTTAGTTTTGGCAGGAGCAATCCTTCTAGATGAGGATGCCTCATTAGTACAGCACACACATGGTAGTGCTTTCTCCTTAGGCTTGGGTGCAACAACCTTCACTATTGGTGCTCTCATAGCACTTGGACCATGAACATAAGGACCATAATCTCTCAGATTAATCTCTTGATAAGGTGCCTTGAAAGCACTTTCACCGAGATTTCGAGGACAAGCCCACCCCTTATAGTCATTGACAGACGCAAATTTAATTGGTCGTGTCAAGTGACCATAAGTGCTTTCCATATCATAGACATTTGTAGGAAAGAGAACTTTCTTAAATTCCACTTGATCTTGATGGGCTTTCCCTTTCTCTTCGACGGTAGCTTTCTTAGCATTCTTATTTTTCTTCTTGGCAAGGGTGCCCTTAGAAGAATTACTAGGACCAGCCACATGACCTAAACCACTGCTACCTGCTTTAGCAGAGAAGGTATCAATAATTGGAAGAATGGTTTTCGGTTGTGAAAACCTTTCAACTAGCTTCTTCTCAGCGGCTAGCTATTCTTCCAGAACTTTGATGGAGTTCTCTCTCCGATCAAGGAGCTCATCCGAGCTTTTGATCTTGTCTTTCAAGACTTGGATTACCTCTCTGAAGGAAGAAAATTGTTCAACTTCCTTTCTCAGATTAGATTCCACTTCTTTGAGAGACATGATCTCCTTGGCCTGAATTTTGACTACCTTTCGGCATCTGTCAAAGCTTTTAAGCATTTCAGTATATTGGGTCATGAGGCTTGAGTCATCATCTGAGGGGTAATCCTTTTGTTCAGATGAGGCATAATCAGAGTATGATAAGATGGTGTGAGAATTTACCTTCCCGGTATGTGGGGGTTCTTCTTCATCATAAGTCATGGCCATCAGCCCGAAGTAGGCTTCTTCTTCACTACTTGATTTCTCTGAGTCACTGTCGTTTAAAGTTTTAGACTTTTTGGCGACTAGGCTTCTTTTAGTCTTCTTTTTCACGACTGTGGATTTCTTTTAATCTTTCCTTCCACCTTCTTTCTTCTTATAAGGGCATTCAGCGATCATGTGCCCTAGCTTATTACAACAATAGCAAACTATGTCAGAAGAAATATGTTTACTAGTTTTAGTCTTATACCTGTCATGATTGCTAGAACCCTTTCTGTGAGGATCACCATCACGTCGAGAATGCCTATAGTCAGAGGAGGAAGACTTGTTCTTCATGTGCCTTCTTTTACTAAGCAGTTTCTTGAACTGACGAGAGATTAGAGAAAACTCCCCATCAGACATTTCAGAACTGGGGGAGTCGGCTTCAGATTCTTTTTCATCATCAGATTCTTGTGCTCTAATTGGAGACAAGGCTCTGCTTTTTCTGGAACTCTCGGCCTTCATAGCCAAGGTCCTTTCCTTGCTTGAAATCCTATTCCCGTCTTCTTCTGTTTTGCGAATATTCATTTGCAGCACATGGGATAATAACTTCCCAAACAGATTCTATGGGTCTAGGTTTGGTAACTTTCCAAACTCCCTGATTGCAACTACCTTGCTATCCCAGTCTTTCATCAGGGATCGCAGGAATTTATCATTCAGTTCACCATTAGTAAATTCCCGACCATAATTTCTTAGGCCATTAACAATTTTGAAGAATCTTTCGTATGCATCGACAATGCACTCCTTTTTACTTTGCCTGAATGCCTCGTACTCTTGATTTAGAAGAGATCTTCTGTCATCCCTTACTTCTTCAGTACCTTCCATAAGAACTATTAAGGATGGCCACATATATTTGGCTGACCTGCAGTGGATTAGATTTTGTAACATGGAGTCGTCTACCGCACTAGCAATTATATTCTTCGCCTTTTTATCAAGGGCAACGAGAGGGATTTCATCCTTTGTTAAGTCCATCATTTTCTTTGGAACTTGAACGGTAGGGTCAATTGTTGAGGCAGTCATTGGCACATGAGGGCCTTCTTCCACGACTTGGAAAATTCTTGGGTCTACGGCTTCCATATAAAATCTGACTCTTTCTTTCCACATAGGAAAATTAGCCTTTGTGCATATTGTCAATTTCAATGAGGAAGATTCATTGCTTCTTTCCATGATTTGCTAGCAACTAGATTGGATAGATCCTATTCAAGGTGTTAACATTTAAAGAACAGCGACCCTCTGATACCAATTGAAGTATCTAGTTGTCAACCTAAATCACCTAGAGGGGGTGAATAGGTGATAACTGTGTCTTTTGCGGAATTAAAAACTTGAGGAAATAGAACGCACAGAAAGCAAATCACAATCACAGATAACACAAGAAATTTATAGTGGTTCCCCGTTCTTGGGTACTCCACTTGCCGGCCTCGCCAATCTAGCACCACAGCTAGACTTGACTACTTCACTATAACTCAGATCAAGAATGATCCTACAATCTCGGAGTCAACACTCCTACAACTCGGAGACAAATCTCCTACAATATCAGAGAAAACATCTCTTACAACTCGGAGAACACCTCTCCTACAACTCGGAGAACACCTCTCCTACAACTCGGAGAACACCTCTCCTACAATCAAATGTAATAAAGAATTGATACAAAATGATCAATACATAACCAGATCCGAAAGGCCTTGAGATCTTCTTCCTTCTTGAGGCTTGTAAAGCTTTGACTAGTTGTCGATGAGGAAGAACAATAAAACTCAGATCTGACCTTCTTTGATTCGATTTGATCCAATAGAAATTGTAGATGATGGAGTAGTGATCAATCGAACATATACATCCACTGAAGACAACTGATTTAGAACAGCAAATCGATCTCCAGCTTTTCGACAGGAGGCGGCACTTTCACGTTCTTGGCACGACAGGAGAAATTAGGGCTTGATCAGAATAATGAATTATTATTTTTGGAACTTAAGAGCGAGTGCCTTTTATAATAAAAGACTTAACGACATCAGTTAAGGTAGAATGAACCTTAAACGAAATCAAAAGAGCCGTCTGAAAAGACATAGTGATTTAACGTCCCGTCAAAAAGTAATTAGAAAAGATTTCAGGAAAAAGACAGATTTCTCGAGAACTAAATGAGATTCCAAGAAAACAAAATTCAGAACAAAGGATTTAATCTCTCGAGAACAATAGAGCTTCTCGAGAAAAGAATTAAACATCAGAGAACACAGAATTCAAAAGAAGGAATTAACTTCTCGGGAACAAAGAACTTCTCGAGAAAATAAATTCAGAACAAAACAATTAATTTCTCGAGAGCAAAGGATTTCTCGAGAAATAAATAGGCTTTGGCTTCAAGAAGAACATAGAAGAATTTTACAGGAGAGAAAATACTTTCTCGAAAGATAGAAGAACTTTTCGAGAAAAGAAAATAAAGAACAAGATCAAAACAGAGTAAAATTGGTCGGCCAGTTGGTTCGTCGAACTGAGCTCAAAGAAACAATTTAACTTCAACAAAACAGCGAACGACGAAATAATAAGAGTTCGTCGAACGGAGATCAAAGAAATCAATTCAATCTTTACAGCTAAACTGCGTTCGACGAAATGTCATCACTTCGTCGAACGGAGATCGACGAACGACGAAAGACTAAAGCGCTTAACTTCAGCAAAAAAACTGAGATCGACGAAACTAAATTCAGTTCGTCGAACTGAGATCGACGAACGCGGTCGACGAAAACAAATTCAACACAGGCGAAACAGTGGTCGACGAAAACTTCTTCTGTTCGTCGAACGAAGATCGACGAACGCGGTCGACGAAATTACTTTCAGCTTAGGCAGAACTGAGATCGAAGAAATCAATTCAGTTCGTCGAACTGAGATCGACGAGCGCGATCGATGAAACAGCGGTCGGCGAAAACTTCTTCTGTTCGTCGAACTGAGATCGACGAACGCGCCAACTTTCGTCGAATGCAGAATTTACTTAGAAAAAAATTTCTTCTTCCAGATCTACAGAACATCAGCACCTTCCTTTAGCTCTTCCTTTGTGTTTGAATAAAAAGTACATCCCAATAGAGAGATTTCACATGAATCAACACCTTGGTCCATACAATGAGGAATTACATTGCATAGGCCTGTGTTTGATGACCCATTGAAACCTGACATTGGTTTGTACTTAGCCATTTAAAAAACTGCAAACTCATTACTAGAGAGCAACATCAAATACAAACTCAATTCAACTTAGTTCAAGTGGACTTCTTCAAATCAAGGTAATTGTGGATACAATTCCCAACACTTATGTTAGAGTTTTTGAAGTGAGCTACCGCCCAGCGTTAGAGCTAACGCCGGTGGTAGCTCTCGGCTTCTAGAAGACCTCCTCCCTTGCCTATAAATAGGAGGGGTATACCCCCTTTAAGAGCATACATTCTGATAGTGGCGAGTATCATCAACCTTGAGCGAGTTTGAGATACCAGAGTGCCACCTGGAGAGCAGCGAACCCGGAGTCAGTTCGGCTAGCTACCTAGAGAGAGTAGCGAGCTTCGGAGATAGCGCCCGGCGCTAGGAGCTAACGCTCACGGTAGCGAGAAGAGGAGGAAGCGAAGAGTGGCGAGCTTGCGAGTAGCGAGATTGCGAGTAGCGAGCTTGCGAGTAGCGAGCTTGCGAGTAGCGAGCTTGCGAGTAGCGAGCTTGCGAGTAGCAGAGCTAACGCTGGGCATTAGGAGTTATCGCCGGCAGTAGCGAGTATCACCTGTGTGGTGTGCTCCGGAGGAGAAGCGGACACTGTCCGTGAGCAGTTTCTTTACTACTATTGGCTGTTGTGAATCAAGTTGGATGCAACTTGTTTTCATCCCTGTTCTTTTGTAACTAGCTGCCAAGAGTTATTAATTGTGAGAGTTTGTGTTCATCTTTTGGTGTCCTTATTCCCTTGTTGGTTGACGTGTTCTTCCGACTTCAAATAATTTCATATGGTATTAGAGGGATAGTGGCAACAAGGACTGAACAACCAAGATGGACGGCGGAGGAGGGTATGCTAGGGGACTTGGCATTGAGCTGTTTACTCAAACCAACTACAAGAAGTGGAAGTTGTGTATGGAGAGCTACCTTCTTGGAGAGGACCTCTGTGAGGTCGTTGGTGGTGGGGAGCAAGAGGAAGTAGTAGCTGCCGGAGATAATGGTCCAGCTGTGAGAACTTGGAGGAAGACTAACGCCAAAGCGGAGTTCACTCTGAAGAGAGCCATATCACCTGACTTGTTCGACCACATCATAGGTTGCAAGTCAACGTCTGCGATCTGGATAGCCCTCGATGGGTTATTCAACAAGAAGAGGGCAGCGCGGCTACAATTCCTGGAGAATGAGTTGGCTAGGTCGACTCAAGGCGAGATGGCGATATCCACCTTCTTCCTGAAGGTGAAGAACCTGTGTGGGGAGATCTCGGCCTTAGACCCTGAAGAGCCAATCTCAAAGGTGAAGTTGAAGCGGCATATACTCCGAGGCTTGAGGAAGGAGTATGTCCCCTTCGTTACTTCTGTGCAAGGATGGGCTGCTCAGCCCTCCTTATTGGAGCTAGAGAACCTGATGTCGTCACAGGAGAGCTTGGAGAAGCAGATGGTCGGAGTATCCATCTTAGAGGGAGATGACGAGGCCTTGTTCTCAGGAAAGAGGAGATCCTGGGACAAGAGAAAGAAGAACTCCGGAGATGGACCTTCAACGTCCTCTCAGGGAGATGGGAGGAAGTTCCTCGCTGCGCGTGATGAGATGGGGAGATTCCTTTGCTATGCCTGTAAGAAGCACGGGCACATGGAAAAGGACTGTCGGTCCAATCTGAAGGCCGGTCATGTTACTAACGAGGAGGGAGATCACTAGAGAGGTGGAGACCATTAGAGAGGTGGAGGAAGAGGTGGAGGTCACCAGGGCGGTGAGAGGGGAGACAATTGTTTCCTGGCAGAGATGACGACAACGTCAGTCAATATCTTAGCCTCCATCAACCTCGAGAACGACTGGATAGTGGATTCCGGTTGCGGGCATCATCTCACTGGAGATATGTCGAAGTTTGACTCCTTGGAAGCATATGAAGGAACGGATGCTATCATCACTGCGGATGATACGGTACATCCTGTGGAGCGAGAAGGGAAGGTATCCCTTGGGAGTGAAGAGAAGCCAGTGACACTGAAGAGTGTGCATCACGTACCTGGCATGAAGAAGAATCTCTTCTCGGTTGCCAACGCAGTGAATGTTGGATACCACGTGCTGTTTGGACCGAAGGAGGTGAAGTTCCTGAAGAACCTATCGTCTGTCGATGCTGACGTTACGCTCACCGGGAGAAGGGTGAATGATTTGTATGTTCTGTCTGCAAATGCCTACGTGGACAAGCTGAAGACAAATGATAGTGCAATGATCTGGCATGAGAGGTTGGGTCATGTGGGGATGGACAAGCTGAAGATGATGGCTGCAAAGGGCCTAGTGAGTGGCCTGCCTCATCTCTCTTCCTACGGCGACGGCCATGCGTGCGATGGCTGCCAATATGGAAAGTCACATCGACTTCCATTTGACAAGTCAGAGACCAGGTGTAAGGCACCTCTTGAGTGTGTACATGCTGATGTTATGGGGCCGTGTGCCACCCTTACTTATGGAGGCAATAAGTATGCGCTGGTTCTGGTGGATGACTACACCCGCTATACGTGGGTATACTTTCTGAGAGAGAAGTCAGAAGTATTCGAGAAGTTTCAAGAGTGGAAGGAGCTTGTGGAAGGAAGGCTGAACCGCAGAGTGAAGAAGCTGAGAAGCGACAATGGAGGGGAGTTTACCTCCAATGAGTTTGCTTACTTCTGCAGAAGGTTCGGCATTCGGCGGGAACTCTCCTGCGCTCACACCCCTCAGCAGAATGGGGTGGCAGATAGGAAGATCCGCCATCTGGTGGAGACTACCAAGAGTTGGCTACATGCCAAGAGCATTCCCAAGGCCTTATGGGCGGAGGGAATGGCGTGTGCTACACATGTGATCAACCGGCTACCTCTGAGTCCTAACAGGATGGTGTCTCCACACCAGCTCATGTTCGGGAGAAGCCAAATATGGGTCACATGAAAGTTTTTGGTTCTACGTGCTTCGTGCACGTCCTGGACGCTCAGACAACCAAGTTGGAGCCGAAAGCGAGGAAGTGTGTCTTCATCGGCTACGATGAGTGGAAGAAGGGGTGGAAGTGCATGGATCAGCAGACCCACAAGTTCATCATCTCGCCCGACGTAGTTTTTGACGAACTGATCTCGTATCAGGGAGTCTCTTCTGTGGTGCTGCCGGAAAGTGGAGATTCTAGCAGGGGAGAAGAGAGAGTCACTGAGGACTCTACTGTGGAGTTGGAGGTATCTCCCAGTGCCCCATCGCCTTCTGGCTCAAGGGGAGCTTCTGGATCAGGGGGAGCTTCTGGCTCAGGGGGAGCTTCGAACTCTAGAAGTAGGGAGAGCACTGCTTCAAAAGGAGTTCAGAGAGGAGCTCAAGCATAGGAGTCTACCGGAGTGGTAGATAGTGGTCAAGCCTTGAGGAGGTCAAAACAGACCATCGTCCCGCCTGATCGCTATAAGGAGGGGAACTTCGTGAGTTTGGTCTCCTGCTTCTTCGCAGGACCACTCGACGAGAGGGAACCTGCCTGCTTTTGAGGATGCAGCTGGCATCAAGGAGTGGGACGTGACCATGATTGAGGAGATGGAGGCCCTAGAGAAGAATGAAACATGGGACCTTGTTCCCATGGTGGAGGGCATCAAACATGTCACCTGCAAATGGGTGTACAAGGTCAAGAAGAGAGCCGATGGAGAAGTAGAGCGATACAAGGCGAGGCTTGTCGCTCGGGGCTTCTCACAAACCTACGGAGAGGACTACCAGGAGACGTTTAGTCATGTCGCGAAGATGACGTCGGTGAGGATGATCATCGCTCTGGTGGCGTGCCGAGGTTGGAAGCTGTGGCAACTTGATGTGAAGAACGCGATCCTATATGGAGAGATTGACAAAGACATATTCATGGTGCAACCACCTGGATACGTGTCTAAGTCACTACCACATCACGTCTGCAAGCTGAAGAAGGCCCTCTATGAGTTGAAACAGGCGCCGAGAACCTGGTATGGGAAGATTGCGGAGTACTTGCAGTTCTGTGGATATGATGCCTCAGACTCAGACTCAGACTCCAACATGTTCGTGAAGAAAAGTGGTGGTCTTCACGTGTTGGTGCTGCTGTATGTCGACGACATGATCGTGACAGGGAACAACCCTGAGGAGGTCGCGACGCTGAGACAGCAGCTCTCCAAACGTTTTGAGATGAAGGATCTTGGTGAGCTGCACCATTTCCTTGGCCTCTAAGTTGAGAAGAGAATAGACGGGTTGTATGTTTCCCAGAGGGCTTCTGCTGAGAGGATCGTCGAGAGATTCGGCATGAAGGAGGGTAAAAGCAGTTCCGTTCCTCTGGAGGCTGGGCTGAAGCTTCGGAAGGAAGAAGGGAGGATTCTTCCTGATCTGAAGATCTTTCGGGCACTGATGGGGAGTCTTATCTACTTGACTATCACGAGGCCGGACATCGCCTTTGCTGTCGGCCGAGTTAGTCGGTATATGCAGGAGCCGCGGAAGCCTCATCTGGAGGCAGCTAAAGGGATTCTGAAGTACGTGAAGGGAACCCTTGAGATGGGGTTGTCCTATGGAGAGAAGTCTGACTTCAAGCTGCATGGGTACACGGATGCAGACTACGGAGGTGATGCTGATGATCGCAAGTCGACATCAGGTTACGTATTTTTGTCTGGAGCTGTTGTTATCTCGTGGTGTAGCAAGAAGCAGGACTCTATTTTCCTTTCTACCACGGAGGCCGAGTACAAGGCGTCGTCCTTAGCAGCTCAGGAGTGTGTCTGGCTAAGGAGACTAGTGGAGGATGTGGACGAGGAGGTCAGCGGACCTACTGTGCTTCGCGGGGACAATGAGAGTGCCTTGAAACTGGTAACCAATCCAGTGTGTCATGCATGGACCAAGCACATTGAGATCGAGCATCACTTCATCAGAGAGAAGGTGCTGGGTGGCTTGATCGTTGTGGAACATGTGCGGAGTGAAGACAACCTTGCAGATATATTCATGAAGCCCCTATCTACGGGGCCGTTCCGGAGGCTTCGCTCGTTGCTTGGAGTTGTTCCCGGAGCTCACTTCAAGGGGGAGTGTTAGAGTTTTTAAAGTGAGCTACCGCCCAGCGTTAGAGCTAACGTCAGCGGTTGCTCTCGGCTTCTAGAAGACATCCTCCCTTGCCTATAAATAGGAGGGGTAGACCTCATCTAAGAGCATGCATTCTGATAGTGGCGAGTATCATCAAGCTTGAGCGAGTTTGAGATACCAGAGTGCCACCTGGAGAGCAGCGAACCCGGAGTCAGTTAGGCTAGCTACCTAGAGCGAGTAGCGAGCTTCAGAGATAGCGCTCGGTGCTAGGAGCTAACGGTCGCGGTAGCGAGAAGAGGAGGAAGCGAAGAGTGGCGAGATTGCGAGTAGCGAGATTGCGAGTAGCGAGCTTGTGAGTAGCAGAGCTAACGCTGGGCGTTAGGAGTTAACGCTGGCGGAAGCGGGTATCACATGTGTTGTGTGCTCCGGAGGAGAAGCGGACACTGTCCGTGACCAGTTCCTTTACTACAATTGGCTGTTGTGAATCAAGTTGGATGCAACTTATTTTCAGCCCTGTTCTTTTGTAACTAGCTGCCAAGAGTTATTAATTGTGAGAGTTTGTGTTCATCTTTTGGTGTCCTTATTCCCTTGTTGGTTGACGTGTTCTTCCAACTTCAAATAATTTCACATTATACCTGTTGGGCAACATCTCCGAACCTGATTTTACTTTTCATGTGTTTTCATTTTAGGCCTCATCATCCACTCCCAACTGTTGAAGGTAAACATGACATTCAGTATTACTCAAATTAATATTGATGAAGGTAAATATAAATATCTTTTATTTTGCATTTTCATTACGCTCTGAATTTCACTTGCCATTTATCTGTAAATCTACTACACCTTTTTACTTGCCATTGACAGTCATTTTACTGCACCTTCTATTAGGCTATGATAACACTCTTTTAGTTCTGTTTCTGATGTGTGCTAATTGTTGAACTCTCATATGTGGTCAACATGATTGGTGATGAGTATTTCTTTTTTATTTTGAACTCTCATATGTGGACGATGAATTCATTATAACTATGAATTAAAATAGATTTCTCATATTTTGTATGCCAAAGATTATATTAGTAAAAGAACAAAAGTCAACTTCTATACGAAGAAGTGGAATTATTGATAATTTTTAGTATTTGTGTTGAGGGGTGTCAAGCATTCTTTCTTCATATTTTAGTGCATAATAAAGAGAAAATGTAGCTCCATTTTTACCCCTGGCTCCCACCGTAGCTGCGATCAAACCCTCCCGTGATTCGCGAAACCCTCACCTGACGCGCGACCGGCCGCCGCTCCACCGCCTGCTCCGCCGTTCGCCGCTCCACCGCCGCTCCACCGCCGCTCCACCGCCTGCTCCAGCCCAGAATCTCCTCCTCCTCTTCATCTTCTTCTTCTTCTTCTTCTTCTTCTTCTCTGGATCGGCCGAACATGACCTCTCCCAGCGCGAACCCCGACTCTTCCTTCTCCTGCGGCAAGATCCCTTCCATTAAGGTGACATTGTTTCCTTCTTCGATTCTCTTGTGAAATATCCACCCATATACATGAAATGAATTTATTTTTGTTTGTGTTCATGATTTCAAATGCTTAAGGTAGACAGTGATTTTCTATAAGTTTGTTAAGTTCTTGTTAAGGACTTAGGAGAAGAAGCTGTGTAGTAGACAGTGATTTTCTATAAGTTTGTGTTTGTGGATGAAATAGTGTAGTTCATGACTTGATTTTCTATAAGTTTGTGTTTATGGATGAAATAGTGTAGTTCATGACTTGATTTTCTATAAGTTTGTGTTTGTGGATGAAATAGTGCAGTTCATGTGAAAATTTGGGGATGATTTCAAAAACTCTCAAAAATTGGGGGTTGATTTTTACAACTATTAGAGTATGAGGTTTGTATATTAAAGATTATTATTTTGTAAAATAGCATTAGTTCCATTGCTAGGAGTTTTTGAGATATCGTTTTTCCTTGTTTATATTCAATGTTGTGACCTTCGTTTATGTGATTGTACTTCCATTTGATAGAATGAGTTCAGAAAAAATGTTATTGTTGTGTAATGAAGAGTCCTCTAAAGACACCATTGTTGATGTTGGAATGCACTTTTGTACTAATACCAAATTTGAAAGTAAAGAAGAGCTGATTGAATGGGCGCGAAAAATGGCAAAAAAATTGGGGTTTGTTATAATTATTCTGAGAGCAGATACGATCACCTCCAGAGTATCACCAAGGGTAACATTGGGTTGTGATAGAGCCGGGTTACCTCCTGACAGTCAAAACAAGAAAGGGTACATTAAGAAAAATATAAGAAAATCAAGTTCCAAACGTTGCGGGTGTAAGTTTGCTTTGAAAGGACAAAGAGATGTGAATAATGAGTGGAAAATTATAGTTAAACATGGTATGCACAACCATGAGTTCGTTCATCTTGAAGCACATCCATATGCTGGTAGACTAGATGAGAATGAGAACAAGATAGTGGAAGAGATGTTCAATGTCGGTTGTAAGCCTCGCAAAAATTTAACCGCTTTAAAGAAAAGAGATCCAGGGAATTCTACATCACTTAGAACAATCTACAATGAGAAAGCAAAGTTATACAGAACTCAACTAGATGGTGGAAGTCCAATCCAACATTTGTTTAAGTGCATTAGTGCTTCCGGATATATTAGTTTCACCCAAGTAAATGAGAGCACTATGCTTTTGGAAAATTTGTTTTTTGCACATCCAACTTAAGTGCGTCTAAGTAATATGTTCTCCACTACATTTATGATTGATTGCACTTACAAGACCAACCGTTATCGTTTGCCACTACTTTCCATTGTTGGTGTTACATCTACCAATCAATCTTTTTACTCTTGTTTTGCCTTTATGTCAAGTGAAAATGAAGTCAATTATAAATGGGCTCTTGAGTGTTTCAAGCTTACTTTTGATGAGAATGTGATGCCTAATGTCTTTATAATGGACCGAGAGATTGCTTTGATAAATGCAATTGAAGTTGTTTTCCCCAAAGCAAAAAGTGTGTTATGTCAAGTACATATACATCGCAATATTTTGGCCCACTGCAAAAAATATTTTACTAAAGGAAAAGAATGTGATGTTTTTTGAGTGTATGGGAAAATATTGTGAATGCAATATCTGAAAATGAGTTTAATATGCGATTGAATGAAATGGTGATTGATTATGCTACAAAGTACCCGGATGTGATTGCTTATGTTACAAATACATGGTTAGAACCTTACAATGTTGATGTTGGAATGCACTTTTGTACTAATACCAAATTTGAAAGTAAAGAAGAGCTGATTGAATGGGCGCGAAAAATGGCAAAAAAATTGGGGTTTGTTATAATTATTCTGAGAGCAGATATGATCACCTCCAGAGTATCACCAAGGGTAACATTGGGTTGTGATAGAGCCGGGTTACCTCCTGACAGTCAAAACAAGAAAGGGTACATTAAGAAAAATATAAGAAAATCAAGTTCCAAACGTTGCGGGTGTAAGTTTGCTTTGAAAGGACAAAGAGATGCGAATAATGAGTGGAAAATTATAGTTAAACATGGTATGCACAACCATGAGTTCGTTCATCTTGAAGCACATCCATATGCTGGTAGACTAGATGAGAATGAGAACAAGATAGTGGAAGAGATGTTCAATGTCGGTTGTAAGCCTCGCAAAAATTTAACCGCTTTAAAGAAAAGAGATCCAGGGAATTCTACATCACTTAGAACAATCTACAATGAGAAAGCAAAGTTATACAGAACTCAACTAGATGGTGTAAGTCCAATCCAACATTTGTTTAAGTGCATTAGTGCTTCCGGATATATTAGTTTCACCCATGTAAATGAGAGCACTATGCTTTTGGAAAATTTGTTTTTTGCACATCCAACTTAAGTGCGTCTAAGTAATATGTTCTCCACTACATTTATGATTGATTGCACTTACAAGACCAACCGTTATCGTTTGCCACTACTTTCCATTGTTGGTCTTACATCTACCAATCAATCTTTTTACTCTTGTTTTGCCTTTATGTCAAGTGAAAATGAAGTCAATTATAAATGGGCTCTTGAGTGTTTCAAGCTTACTTTTGATGAGAATGTGATGCCTAATGTCTTTATAATGGACCGAGAGATTGCTTTGATAAATGCAATTGAAGTTGTTTTCCCCAAAGCAAAAAGTGTGTTATGTCAAGTACATATACATCGCAATATTTTGGCCCACTGCAAAAAATATTTTACTAAAGGAAAAGAATGTGATGTTTTTTGAGTGTATGTGAAAATATTGTGAATGCAATATCTGAAAATGAGTTTAATATGCGATTGAATGAAATGGTGATTGATTATGCTACAAAGTACCCGGATGTGATTGCTTATGTTACAAATACATGGTTAGAACCTTACAATGTTGATGTTGGAATGCACTTTTGTACTAATACCAAATTTGAAAGTAAAGAAGAGCTGATTGAATGGGCGCGAAAAATGGCAAAAAAATTGGGGTTTGTTATAATTATTCTGAGAGCAGATATGATCACCTCCAGAGTATCACCAAGGGTAACATTGGGTTGTGATAGAGCCGGGTTACCTCCTGACAGTCAAAACAAGAAAGGGTACATTAAGAAAAATATAAGAAAATCAAGTTCCAAACGTTGCGGGTGTAAGTTTGCTTTGAAAGGACAAAGAGATGCGAATAATGAGTGGAAAATTATAGTTAAACATGGTATGCACAACCATGAGTTCGTTCATCTTGAAGCACATCCATATGCTGGTAGACTAGATGAGAATGAGAACAAGATAGTGGAAGAGATGTTCAATGACGGTTGTAAGCCTCGCAAAAATTTAACCGCTTTAAAGAAAAGAGATCCAGGGAATTCTACATCACTTAGAACAATCTAAAATGAGAAAGCAAAGTTATACAGAACTCAACTAGATGGTGGAAGTCCAATCCAACATTTGTTTAAGTGCATTAGTGCTTCCGGATATATTAGTTTCACCCAAGTAAATGAGAGCACTATGCTTTTGGAAAATTTGTTTTTTGCACATCCAACTTAAGTGCGTCTAAGTAATATGTTCTCTACTACATTTATGATTGATTGCACTTACAAGACCAACCGTTATCGTTTGCCACTACTTTCCATTGTTGGTGTTACATCTACCAATCAATCTTTTTACTCTTGTTTTGCCTTTATGTCAAGTGAAAATGAAGTCAATTATAAATGGGCTCTTGAGTGTTTCAAGCTTACTTTTGATGAGAATGTGATGCCTAATGTCTTTATAATGGACCGAGAGATTGCTTTGATAAATGCAATTGAAGTTGTTTTCCCCAAAGCAAAAAGTGTGTTATGTCAAGTACATATACATCGCAATATTTTGGCCCACTGCAAAAAATATTTTACTAAAGGAAAAGAATGTGATGTTTTTTGAGTGTATGGGAAAATATTGTGAATGCAATATCTAAAAATGAGTTTAATATGCGATTGAATGAAATGGTGATTGATTATGCTACAAAGTACCCGGATGTGATTGCTTATGTTACAAATACATGGTTAGAACCTTACAAAGAGAGGTTTATTGCAGCGTGGGTGGATAAATACTTGCACTTTGGAAACACATCTACTAATCGTGTAGAGGGGGGCATAGTCAACTCAAAAAATTTCTTGAAGTTTCAGTTGGAAACCTTACAACAGTTTAGAAAACTTTTGACAACATGATAAATTTACAACACACGGAAATCAAACGAATGTTTGGGCAAAGTAAAATTTAAGTTTTTCCAAGTTTCAAAACATTATATTTCTCAGAGCTGCTTGGTAACGTCTCTATTGCTGCATTAGAGATAATAAAAAAGGAAGAAGTTAAAATAAATTCGGGGTATGTGGAGCATGGACAATGTACACATAAGAACAGATATACGCTTGGATTGCCTTGCGCACATGAGCTTGTTACGTACATTAAAGAGAGTAAAGCAATTCCTTTATGGATGGTGCACAAACAGTGGAAACAGTTAACATTATTTGACAAGTCTGAGTTCAAAGTGAAGGAAGAACAAAATGAGTGTGTTGATATAGAGAATGATGTGGAAGGAATTCTAAAAAAATATAGCAGTATTAGTGATCTCCAGAGAAAGGAAATTAAAAGAAAATTGCGTGAACTAGTCAATCCGGATGCAAGTCAAACAAAGGAACCTAAAATGCCCATAAAATTGAAAGGTCACCCAAAAGGAAGTTTGAAGAAGTTTTTGGAGGATTATAAATCCACAAAAAGAGACCCTTCGCATTTTGAGCATGTCCTAAATGAGGAACAAGATGTTAAGGTCAAATTGATTAAAGCCGCAAAGAAACTTCCAATTCGAAGGGGTGGTTTTCTTGAAAATGTGCGCAAACAAATGCCTCCAAATGTGCGTACACATCTCATTGACTCCATTAATGTTTTAGGAGATGGGCATTGCGGATACAGGGTAATAAGTATTGCTCTAAATATGGGAGATAGTTGGATGCAAGTACGACATGATCTTGCGGGTGAGCTACATGATAGATCATTATTGTACACTGAAATATTTGGGGCATCAAGGAGATTAGAATTACTAAAATCTCTAGATTGTTGGAAGGTACCGGCCCCACTTGATAAGTGGATGACAATGCCTGACATGGGGCTATTAGTTGCATCATGCTACAACATACAACTAGTTCATCTCTCAAGCCAACAATCATTCACATTTCTACCACTACATTCGGCTCTGCCAGAGATTAGAAGGGTTGTTTATATCGGATATATAAATAACAACCACTTCATTGAACAAGTGGCAGAACAATGGGAAGTTCCATATATCACACAACTTTTTTGATCATAAGGTATGTAAATGTTGTATATTATCATTAAAATATTAAATCATTGGCAATGACTTAATCTAATATTATTGTTATTTTGCAGAGTTCATATTCTATATATTGATGCTATTTCATCATTTGGGTTCTTCATATATACCACAACTTATTAAGTAAGACAAATGTAACACATTTCTATCAAAGTTTTTATATTTCTATATTATTTTTTTTATTTGTAGCCACTATTTTGCAGGGATAATGTATGAGGAGCGGAAGCTTACGGATGGTGACTAAATTTTGAAGAAATTAATGTTATGTCACAATATATTCTGAAAATGATGTACTTAAGTCACATTATATTTTACAGGGATCCTTCTATGTTTGTTTTATATTAGTTTTTAAATTTGTAGCCACTATTTTGCAGGGATAACATATTTTGAGCAGAAGCTTACGGATGGTGACTAAATTTTGAAGAAATTAGTGTTATGTCGCAATATATTTTGAAAATGATGTACTTGTCACAATATATTTTGTAGGGATGATTCTATCTTTGTTTTTAAATTTTAAACATTGGGGTATAAATAGCCAGTTTGGGTACAAATATAATTTTGAGGGGTACGAATATCCATGGGCTACAAATAGTCATTTATGGTGTACAAATAACATCACCCAAATAAAAATGGGAAGGCATGTTATATATAATATATATATATATATAATGATTTATATGAAAAGGTGGCAGAAAGAGCAGGCGTGGAAAAAGAGAGGCGTGAATGGCTTTCTCTCTCTCTCTCTCTTGACGGGACGTGGCCTTCTCTCATTGGATGATAGTGCCTATTTATAGGCGTGTTTGGCTGCAGGCATGTAGTGCTTGAAAAGGAGTTGGCATAAGTATTATTAAAAGAAGCGGTCAGAACTTTGAGACCGCAACCTTGCGAACTCTTCAAGAGCATTTGCGGATAGCGGACAGCGTTTGCGGACAGCAGTTCCTGCGGACAACTTTTGCGGACAGCAGTTCCTGCGGACAGCTTTTGAGCGGACAGCTTTTGAGCGGACAGCTTTTGAGCGGACAGAGCAGCTCATGCGTTGAGATTTGTTTTGAAGCAGCAACTTAGCGTTCTCCCAAGCAGAAGGCGGTCTCATCTTGGCGATCTCCTTGGTGGATCAAGTGGCGTTTTCTACTGTTGTTTTTGAGTTGTAATACTCAAGTGTGGTTGTATATTGTGAAGTCAAGTTTTGTAAAGTTGTTATTGTAATTTTTTTTTGTAACCTCTTGTTGATTTATAAGAAGTTAGCCTATTTAATATTTGTTGTGCCCACGTTATCGCTTCCAACAGTGGTATCAGAGCCAGGTTACGAACCTTTGAAGAAACTCCGAAGAGTTGAAGAGGTCATGAAGAGCTCGTCGTGATGGAGATGGGTAGTGCCATGCCAGGGCAGGTTCCCAAGTTGACGAAGACGAACTACGGTAACTAGAGCATTCAAATGAAGGTGCTACTAGCGTCGAAAGAGTTGTGGTATATAGTGAATAATAGCTATACTGAGCAAACTACTGAACAAGAGGCGGCGTTGACGAACGCCCAGAAGACGACACTTAGAGAAGCAAGGAAGGCTGACAAGAAAGCATTGTTTTTGTTGTATCAAGGGGTCAACGAAGCGACTTTTGAGAAGATCTCAGACGCAAAAACTTCTAAGAAGGCATGGGAGGTGTTGCAACGCTCCATGCAAGGGGTTGATAAGGCAAAGAAGGTGAAGCTTCAGTCCCTCCGTGCGGAATATGAAGTAATGAAGATGCAGAGCACCAAGAAGGTCGGTGACTATGTGACCCATCTGCGGACGCTCACAAATGAGATGAAGCGCAATGGGGAGACGATCGATGATGTGAGCTTTATGGAGAAGTTGTTGAGATCTATGTCCAAGAAGTTTCGTCATGTGGTGGTAGCGATTGAAGAGTCGAAGGACCTCACCGAGATGGTCATTGACGAGCTTGTAGGCTCTTTGCAAGCCCATGAGTATAGGATGCTGCAAGATGATGAAGAGGCGAGTGGCTTGGGAAAAGCACTCCAGACTCAGTTGAATTTTGGAGAGAGCTCCGGAAGAGGAGGCGGCCAGCGTGGCCGAGATCACCAAGGCAGATGCAAAGGTAGAAGAGGAGGTAGAGATCAAGGAAGGAACCAAAATTTCCAGAGAGAGGTAGAGCGACCTCAAGGAGGTTGGCAAGAAGGAAGAGGAAGAGGAAGAGGCCGAGGAGATATGTCCCAAGTCCAATGTTACAACTGTAACAAATTTGGGCACATGAGCTATGACTGTTGGGCTCCGAGGAAGAGAGAAGAGGCAAACCATTATGCCGAGTGTACTACCCGTAATTCGTCGAGATTAGAAAGGCCTAAGGAGACGCCTATTCGCAGACCTAGCTGGGCGAGCAAGGCGCGAGCTGGGCGAGCAAGGCGCGAGCTGGGCGATCAAGGGGCGAGCTGGGCGAGCAAGGCGCGAGCTGGGCGAGCAAGGCGCGAGCTGGGCGAGCAAGGAGCGAGCTGGGCGAGCAAGGCGCGAGCTGGGCGAGCAAGGCGCGAGCTGGGCGAGCAAGGAGCGAGCTGGGCGAGCAGGAAGCGAGCTTGGCGAGCAGGAAGCGGGCTTGGGCGACCAGGAAGCGAGCTTGGCGAGCAGGAAGCGAGCTTGGCGAGCAGGAAGCGAGCTTGGCGAGCAGGAAGCGAGCTTGGGCGAGCAGGAAGCGAGCTTGGGCGAGCAGAGCCAAGTATGGGCGAGTATGACCAGGTAACTACCCCCCCCCCCCTAGGATTTGTCTATAAATAGACCCCCAGGGGTACAAGAAAGAAGACCTTTTGGACGAGGTTGACCCCCTCAGGCGAGATACTCGCCAGGTCCCTGCCTTCCTTGTACCAAACTCGGCCATTTTTGGTTTTGGAGGGGAAGACTCCCTTGAGCTTCCGGTTACATGGTGGGACCTCCCTGCCGCAGCACATGGGGTCCTGTTTGTTGCTCTTCTAGCTTCTTCGTCGTTGCCAGCCAAACCATTTCGTCGGACTGCTGGGCGAGTAGCCTCCGGCTGCATTGGTCCGAATCTTGAGGCCAGGATTTTCCTGGCGTCAACACTTTGGTGCGGTGAGCGTGGATCGTAGTCGTTGGAAGAAAGTCTAGTAGGAAGGCGAGATGGTAGAAATTGGCGACCAAGAGGAAGTTGTTGGCAACTCGCGAGTATGGCGAATTCTCGCAAGTAAGGCAAGCTCCTTCCCTACTCGCCATAGGCGAGTTCCAGATCACGACATCCTGAAGGCGAGTTCCAGATGGCGAGATCCCTACTCGCCATAGGCGAGTTCCAGAGGCAAGTTCCTGAAGGCGAGTTCCTGAAGGCGAGTTCCAGATGGCGAGATCCCTACTCGCCATAGGCGAGTTCCAGAGGCGAGTTCCTGAAGGCGAGTTCCTGAAGGCGAGTTCTTGCAGGCGAGATCCAGAGATAAGTTCAGACCAGCGACTTTAATCGGAAGAGAGGCGAGTTTCCTGGGTAGTGGCGAGATCCTTCCTTACTCGCCATCCTTACTCGCCCATAGGCGAGCTTCCTCGTTACTCGGCGTAGGCGACTTCATGCAGGCGACGAACATCAAATTTGGCGAGCTCCTTCCTTCTCGCCCATAGGAGAGCAACATCAAATGAGGCGATTTCATGCAGGCGAGCTTCTTCAATACTCGCCCGTAGGCGAGCTTCTATACTCGGAAGGTGGTGAGAACCGAACCCTCTGCGTAGGGGGTCTTATGTCAAAAGGGACACTCCTCCTCCCCTCAGTTTCCTCCTTCTTCGATGCCAGTGATTTCCATACATGCTCATACTTACAGGTGCTTTGGTAAAGCCCATGAGTGCTTATGTCTGACTAACAAACAGGATGATTCATGATGAGTTCGCCACCAAGGGAAAGCACACAAGCTACTCGCGAGGTCTCCAAGTTGATGCTCGGCGAGCTCCTAATCGCGATGGTCTTCTTCAACAACCTACTCGCGAGGTCTCCAAGTTGATGCTCGGCGAGCTCCTAGTCGCGATGGTTTTCAAAGGTGGTGTTCCGCGAGCTCCTACTCGCGATGATCTTCATTAAGGGCTTACATTCCACGAGGATGCTGACTCGTGACGTCTTCAAGGTGGTGTTCCGCGAGCTCCTACTCATGATGATCTTCATCAAGGGCATACATTCCACGAGGATGCTGACTCGTGACGTCTTCAAGGTGGTGTTCCGCGAGCTTCTACTCGCGATGATCTTCATGAAGGACTTATGTTCCATGAGAATGCTTACTCATGACGTCTCCAAGCTTGGTATTCCGCAAGCTCCTTACTCCTGATGATCACCTTCCGTCGGCTATGATCCATGAGGGGTCTTACTCATAAGGTGTCCCAGTTGGTATCCCCGATGCTATGTTCTTACTCGTATAGCCTTCAAGTTGATATCCCTCACCTCCCTGAAACATGGGAGATTGTGAGTCTTTTTGTCTCTTTCAGCAAAGCGTTTTCAAAAGAAAGAAGAGAAGCAGGCAAAGCCGATCTCCACGTTAGGTTGGGAAATGGGCCTCCGACTTGATTCTCGCAAGATCCAGAACGGATGATGGGACGGTGCCTCGGTAATGCGTTCCCCTAAGACCAAGCCTCTGCATTGACGGTCGAGATCAGCTCCCCCCTTGCATGTTGGCCGCGGTTCCCTCCGACTGCACCTCTCATCCGACTGGAGAGATTATCAGGAAGAAGTCGTGACGCCGACCTCCTAGCTCGACGATAGGATGATCGACTTAACCGATCAGGGGACCCATAAATAAAGGTGTCGTGTACCCTCGAGGGCTAAGAGCCCGTAACAAAGCGATTCGTTTCTAATTATTTCCTCCAAATCGTGTGAGTTAATGTGCTTAAGTGTGCTTAACTCCCCATTTAATTGTTGAGCAACAGGAAATAGGTTGGGTCGGCATTCAGCATCCAAGTAGGATGGAGGCCTCGGGATGGTGTGTTCCTTTGGAACCTCCCCGACTGTCAGTCCCTACTTGACGTCATCCTTCAGCAACACCCAAGTGGGCTGGAGACCTCGGG
Source organism: Dactylorhiza incarnata (assembly GCA_033032865.1). Classification (NCBI taxonomy): domain Eukaryota; kingdom Viridiplantae; phylum Streptophyta; class Magnoliopsida; order Asparagales; family Orchidaceae; genus Dactylorhiza; species Dactylorhiza incarnata. The sequence goes on along the minus strand of JAWHQI010000127.1, from coordinate 6,610,530 downwards.
ATGGTGTGTTCCTTTAGAACCTCCCTGACTGTCAGTCCGCTTCATGGTATGTTCTATGAGATGAAGAACTGCTCAGAAGTACCTAAAGCCTCAACATGGAGATCACTTGTCATCGAGAAGCTCGAACTGATCTCTAGGAGGGATCTTTCATCGTTCAAGAGGCATTCAAGACTGGCAGAGACTGCCTGTAGAATCATGAAGGGGAATCGCTTGGGAATACCTGGAGCGGCAAAGCCCTGAAAAGGTTCTATCCCTGAGCGGGAAGGTCTATTCTCCCCCTCCTTGTGTTTATTCCATTTAAATAAAAATTCCTCACCCCCAGGAACATGGGTCGCGAGAATTGTTTTTCTCTTCTGGCAAGAGCTTTTCGAAGTAGGTAAAACCGATCTCCACGACAGGTTGGGAAACGAGCCTCCGACTTGATTCTCGTAAAACCCAGAACGGATGATGGGACGGTGCCTCGGTAGTGCGTTCTCCTAATACCAAGCCTCTGCACTGACGGTCGAGATCAGCTCCCCCCTTGCACGTTGGTCGAGTTACCCTCCGACCGCATCTCTCATCCGATTGGAGAGATTATCAGGAGAAAGTCTGGACGCCGACCTCCCAACTCGTCAAAGCGATGATCGATCTACCTGACTGAGGGAACCTTGTATAAAGGTGTCATTTGACCTCTTGCGGCAAAGCCTAATATCTCTTGTCGTTTATTCTAATCATGTGGGTTGGTGCGGTTAATCCCCTCTGATTGTTAAGTAATAGTATGAAGACTCTTCCGCAACCTGGCGACCGATTGGGGGACAGGTCTCCGACTCGACTCTCGTAAAAACCCAAGTCAGGTGATGGGATAGCGCCTCGGGAGAGAGTCCTCCTAAGACCAAGCCTCTACATTGACGGTCGAGACCAGCTCCCCCTTGCACGTTGGCCGAGTTACCCCCTGACTGCACTTCCCATCCGGCTGGAGAGGTTATTAGAGGAGAGTCCGGACGCCGACCCCCCAACTTGACGAAGAGATGATCGATTTGACCAACCAGCATTCAGCAAACGCAATAGGATGGAGGCCTCGGGATGGTGTGTCCCCTTGGACCTCCCCGATTGTCATTCCCTACTGGTCAACATCCAGCATCCGACAGGTAGAGTGGAGACCTCGAGTGTGTGTGTCTAGAAGGGCCCCCTGAGAGTCATGCCCTATCCAAGCAATGCGACAAAATTCCGCCGAAGAAGTCATCGAGTGATGGAGTTGTCGTACTCCAGGCCTCTGCCTGAGCCCTTCTCCAGCAAGCCGGCTACTTGCCCCCTCGGATGACTCTTTCTCTCCACCTCTAGTTGAGCTCGGCTCCTAGAAGGTGTCGACCTTGTATCCGCATCCAGTTGAGCTCGGCTCCTGCGAGGTGTCGACCTTCTTTCCACCTCCAGTTGAGCTCGGCTCCTAGAAGGCGTCGACCTTCTATCCACCTCCAGTTGAGCTCGGCTCCTGCGAGGTGTCGATCTTCTCTCCGCCTCTAGTTGAGCTCGGCTCCTGTGAGGTGTCGACCTTGTATCCGCCTCCAGTTGAGCTCGGCTACTGCGAGGTATTGACCTTCTCTCCGCCTCTAGTTGAGCTCGACTCCTAGAAGGTGTCGACCTTGTATCCGCCTCCAGTTGAGCTCGGCTCTTGCGAGGTGTCGACCTTCTTTCCACCTCTAGTTGAGCTCGGCTCCTAGAAGGTGTCGACCTTCAATCCACCTCCAGTTGAGCTCGGCTCCTGCGAGGTGTCGACCTTCTCTCCGCCTCTAGTTGAGCTCGGCTCCTGTGAGGTGTCGACCTTGTATCCGCCTCCAGTTGAGCTCGGCTCCTGCGAGGTGTCGACCTTCTTTCTGCCTCCAGTTGAGCTCGGCTCCTGTGAGGTGTCGACCTTGTATCCTCCTCTAGTTGAGCTCGGCTCCTGCGAGGTGTCGACCTTCTTTCCACCTCTAGTTGAGCTCAGCTCCTAGAAGGTGTTGACCTTCTATCCACCTCCAGTTGAGCTCGGCTCCTGCGAGGTGTCGACCTTCTCTCCACCTCTAGTTGAGCTCGGCTCCTAGAAGGTGTCAACCTTCTATCCACCTCCAGTTGAGCTCGGCTCCTGCGAGGTGTCGACCTTCTCTCCGCCTCTAGTTGAGCTCGGCTCCTGTGAGGTGTCGACCTTGTATCCGCCTCCAGTTGAGCTCTGCTCCTGCGAGGTGTCGACCTTCTCTCCGCCTCTAGTTGAGCTCGACTCCTAGAAGGTGTCGACCTTGTATCCGCCTCCAGTTGAGCTCGGCTCCTGCGAGGTGTCGACCTTCTTTCCACCTCTAGTTGAGCTCGGCTCCTAGAAGGTGTCGACCTTCTATCCACCTCCAGTTGAGCTCGGCTCCTGCGAGGTGTCGACCTTCTCTCCGCCTCTAGTTGAGCTCGGCTCCTGTGAGGTGTCGACCTTGTATCCGCCTCCAGTTGAGCTCGGCTCCTGCGAGGTGTCGACCTTCTTTCCACCTCCAGTTGAGCTCGGCTCCTAGAAGGTGTCGACCTTCTATCCACCTCCAGTTGAGCTCGGCTCATGCGAGGTGTCGACCTTCTCTCCGCCTCTAGTTGAGCTCGGCTCCTGTGAGGTATCGACCTTGTATCTGCCTTCAGTTGAGCTCGGCTCCTGCGAGGTGTCGACCTTCTCTCCGCCTCTAGATGAGCTCGACTCCTAGAAGGTGTCGACCTTGTATTCGCCTCCAGTTGAGCTCGGCTCCTGCGAGGTGTCGACCTTCTTTCCACCTCTAGTTGAGCTCGGCTCCTAGAAGGTGTCGACCTTCTATCCACCTCCAGTTGAGCTCGGCTCCTGCGAGGTGTCGACCTTCTCTCCGCCTCTAGTTGAGCTCGGCTCCTGTGAGGTGTCGACCTTGTATCCGCCTCCAGTTGAGCTCGGCTCCTGCGAGGTGTCGACCTTCTCTCCGCCTCTAGTTGAGCTCGACTCCTAGAAGGTGTCGACCTTGTATCCGCCTCCAGTTGAGCTCGGCTCCTGCGAGGTGTCGACCTTCTTTCCACCTCTAGTTGAGCTCGGCTCCTAGAAGGTGTCGACCTTCTATCCACCTCCAGTTGAGCTCGGCTCCTGCGAGGTGTCGACCTTCTCTCCGCCTCTAGTTGAGCTCGGCTCCTGTGAGGTGTCGACCTTGTATCCTCCTCCAGTTGAGCTCGGCTCCTGCGAGGTGTCGACCTTCTTTCTACCTCCAGTTGAGCTCGGCTCCTGTGAGGTGTCGACCTTGTATCCTCCTCCAGTTCAGCTCGGCTCCTGCGAGGTGTCTACCTTCTTTCTGCCTCTAGTTGAGCTCGGCTCCTGTGAGGTGTCGACCTTGTATCCGCCTCTAGTTGAGCTCGGCTCCTACGAGGTGTCGACCTTCTCTCTGCCTCTAGTTGAGATCGGCTCCTAGAAGGTGTCGACCTTATACACGCTCCTATTGAGCTCGGCTCCCGTGAAATGTCGGCGTTCTCTCTTCCTCCAGTTAAGCTCGGCGAGGTATCGACTCTTTTTCCTCTTACAGTTGAGATCCCCTCCTGGGAAGGACCTCGCGCCTTTACTCTCTAGTGCCCATCTCTCTGAACCACAGGTCCTACATTGTTTTTCCGACCTCGCGAGCGAGCTCGAAAAAAGCGGGGATTGTGTACTACCCGTAATTCGTCGAGATTAGAAAGGCCTAAGGAGACGCCTATTCGCAGACCTAGCTGGGCGAGCAAGGGGCGAGCTGGGCGAGCAAGGCGCGAGCTGGGCGAGCAAGGCGCGAGCTGGGCGATCAAGGGGCGAGCTGGGCGAGCAAGGCGCGAGCTGGGCGAGCAAGGCGCGAGCTGGGCGAGCAAGGCGCGAGCTGGGCGAGCAAGGCGCGAGCTGGGCGAGCAAGGAGCGAGCTTGGCGAGCAGGAAGCGAGCTTGGCGAGCAGGAAGCGAGCTTGGGCGAACAGGAAGCGATCTTGGCGTGCAGGAAGCAAGCTTGGCGAGCACGAAGCGAGCTTGGCGAGCAGGAAGCGAGCTTGGGCGAGCAGGAAGCGAGCTTGGGCGAGCAGAGCCAAGTGTGGGCGAGTATGGCCAGGTAACTACCCCCCCCCCCCCAGGATTTGTCTATAAATAGACCCCCAGGGGTACAAGAAAGAAGACCTTTTGGACGAGGTTGACCCCCTCAGGCGAGATACTCGCTAGGTCCCTGCCTTCCTTGTACCAAGCTCGGCCATTTTTGGTTTTGAAGGGGAAGACTCCCTTGAGCTTCCGGGTACGTGGTGGGACCTCCCTGCCGCAGCACCTGGGGTCCTGTTTGTTGCTCTTCTAGCTTCTTCGTCGTTTCCAGCCAAGCCATTTTGTCGGACTGTTGGGCGAGTAGCCTCCGGCTGCATTGGTCCGAATCTTGAGGCCAGGATTTTCCTGGCGTCAACACCGAGGCTATGATCAACAGGAACAATGCTGGCGCTGGAGACCCGATGATGTTCCTAACCTACCGAGGTGCAGAGGAAGGAAGAAATGAAGTGTGGTACCTAGACATAGGGGCGAGCAACCACATGTGCGGAGATAGGGAGATGTTCACTAACCTGGAACCCAGTGGGGGTGAGGTTAGCTTCGGGGATGCGTCGAAGATCTCGTTGGAAGGAAAGGGCCTGGTATGTGATTAAGAGATGGGCGAGTTCTAACCCCAATGGATGGATCACCAATTATTAGTTCCCGTTGATGATCCTTTATAAATTTCAAGGCGCTTGAAGGTACATAATCATCTTCCTTCTCCTCTTCTTCCTCTTCTTTGGAAGGTTCCTCGTCACCATGCTCTAAAGGTGGTAAGAGATCATCCTCTTTTCCTGCGGAAAGTCTTTCCACACAAGGAACAAGCTCATCAAATTTCACATTAATCGACTCTTCAACTTTACTAACTCTTTTATTAAGAAAATTATAAGCTTTAGTAGTTGAAGAGTATCCAAGAAAAGTTCCTTCATCACATTTTTCATCAAACTTTCCCAAACTATCTTTAGTATTCAAAATAAAACATTTACAACCAAAAACTTTGAAGTAGGATACGTTAGGCTTCTTTTGAAAATAAAGTTCATATGGTTTGTGATTAAGAGATGGGCGAAGTATGATTCTATTCATAACATAACATGAGGTATTTACGGTTTCGGCCCAAAAGGACTTAGGCAATTTATATTCACATAACATAGTGTGTGCTAGTTCTTGAAGTGTCATATTCTTTTTTTTCTACAACACCATTTTGTTGTGGTGTGTGTGGTGTGGAGAACTCATATTAAATGCCTAACATATCACAAAAAGATGTAAACTTTTCATTTTCAAATTCTCCTCCATGATCCGAGCGAATGCATTTAATTTTTAAATCACTTTCATTTTGAATACGAGTACATAATTTTGCATATGTATATGATCTACCACCAAGACTTGTGATGCTAACGGGACCCAAAAGATCCATATGAATTAATTGCAAGAGTCTTGTAGTAGAAATAAAATGTTTACTTTTGAAAGAGAATCTAGTAAATTTACCCTTTTGACATGATGAACAAAGTGAAGGTAAAGTTCCATTTAACCTATGCAATCCTCTAATTAAATCACTTTTGGCAAGTTTTACAATAACTTTGTGATAGCATGTCCTAGTCGTCTATGCCAAAGTTCTAATTCATCATTTTTAGTGATAAAACATTTTATAGATGATTTAGAAAGATCATGAAAAGTAACGATATAAACATTATGTATTCTTGGTGCAGTTAGTAAAATATCTTTTGTAGTAGGATTGGATATTTTGCATAAATTAGTGGAAGATTCAAATAAAACATCTAATCCTTTATCGCATAATTGGCTAATAGAAATTAGATTGTATTTTATCCCTTTTACATAAAGAACATTAGATATCATAAAGGATTCGTTACCAACTGTACCAATTCCCATGATCCTTCCTTTTTCGTTATCGTCAAACGTCACGATCCCTCCCTTCTTCTTTTCTAGGCTAAGAAACTTTGCTTTATTGCCCATCATGTGCTTGGAGCATCCAGAATCCAAGTACCACACGTCTTCATTGTCCTTAGCCTTCCTGTACATCTAGAAAGAAGATGAGAGTAAAGATCCTACCCAAGCGGTACCACCCATAGAATAAGTGGAAGCCTTAGGTACTCAGATTTGCTTTAAAGTATTTTGTTTTACTTTTCTGCAAGAACTAGATGTGTGACCTAACCTATAATAGTTTGCACACGAAATAAAGGGGGTTGAGACCCTTTTCTGAAATTTTGTGTTATTCTTGCTGGAAGGAATCATTTTTACAGAAGAAAAAGATTTTGCAGAAGAAAATGTTGAGTTCTTGTATGAGGTGCTAGCGCCGGGAGATAGCCCTCACCTCGATATCCGAGCCCAAATTTTCCAGAACCGTAGCACTGGTTCCCTAAAATCATATTAGTGATTTTTGGCCTATTCCAAATTTTTTAATGGGCATTGTGAGATCATGAACTTGTGCTTTAAGTGATGAATTTTCTTTCACAAGCATGACATACCTTTTTTCAAAACTCTTTTTATTATTCTTAATTTGCAAAAGAGATACTTCTAATTCCCCCTTCTCTTTTGTAAGAGTTTTGGCACGAGAGAGGGCTTTAAAAAGAGAATCTTCAATATCTTTTGCCATTTTAATGGAGTGATCACACTCTTGGCAAGAAACCTTTCTTTTTTCAAAAACAATTAATTTTTTGGAAAACTTTTTATTTTCTTTAATTAGAGATTCATTTTCACGATTCAATAAAATACTATCTTTCATATTTTTATCAAAAGCTTTGCATATTTCAAGAAATTCATTAAAAAGTTCATCATATGTGGGAGGAGTTACCTCAGTGTCGCTAAGAACACTGGTATCGTCGTCGTCATTTCCATGTCCCATGAGGCACATGTTTGCTTCCTCATCTTCGCTTGATGAAGACCCGCTTGATTCTTCGGAGGAGGAGTCATCCCATGTTTTAGCTTTTAGCACCTTCCTCTTTTCCTTCCCTTTGTGCCGCTTTTCCTTTTTCTCCTTCAAAAACTTTGGGCACTAGCTCCGAATATGCCCGGTCTTCCTGCAATGATAGCATTCTGGTGGAGGTATTTCTTCTTCATCGTCGCTCTCCTTTTCCTTCTTTAAAGATGACCCTTTCCATCTTCCATCCTTTTGGAAATATTTCCGGAAGGTGTTTCTCCTTTCCGGATTTTTCATGAACTTTCGGAAGTTCTTTACCAAGAGACTTTCTTCATCTTCATCATCATCCTCTTGGCACTCCTTCTTTGATTTTAGTGCCAACGCCTTCTTCTTTGGCTCCTTGTTGTATTCATCGTATTGGATCTTGAGTTCTACCTCATGGGTTTTGAGATTCCCAATAAGACTCTCAACCTGGAGCGTTCTTAGATTGTGCGACTCCGAGATAGCCGTCACCTTCGGATTGAATTTTGGAGGAAGAGATTGAAGAATCTTTTGGACCAAGCCGTCGTTGGAGATGGCCTTTCCAAGAGCTTTGGAGGCATTGACGATCTGGTGAAGCGTGTGTACATAGCATCAATATCTTCGCTTTCATCCATCCGAAACTTTTCTTATTCTGACTCTAGTTGGAAAAGTTTTGAATCTTTAACCTTTGATGTACCTTCATGAGTAATTTCCAAATGATTTCAAATATCATTGTACATGCGGAAATTCTATTAAATTCATTTCTATCTAACACACAAATTAAAGCATTCATGGCCTTGACGTTATTTTTGCATTTAAGTTTATCCCTATCATCTCATTTATCTTTTGGTTTTTCTAATGTTATTTCTCCAACTACAATTGTAGGAGGATAGTATTCCTCTTCTATCATATTACATACCTCAATATCTATGGTCATAAGAAAACATCGCATTTAATTTTTCCAATAATTATAATCTGACCCAGTAAATAGTGGAGGTTTACTAATTCCCTGACCCTCCGAAAAAACGATATCATAAGACGCTATTATTCCTGGTTTTTAAACCAATTTGGAATAACCTACCTTTGATGCCACTTGTTGGATCGATAGGCGCCCTTAGAGGGGGGGTGAATAAGGGAATAAAATTCTTTTTATAAGATTATGCAATTTACTAAATTGTTTTAATTTAAACGAGAGTGAAATAACAATTTAGGTAAAAGAAGAAAATAATGTAATTTGTAATTTTAGAATTTAGCCAAATGAAGGAAATCAAGTAAACACAAATAGAGACATGATTGTATTAGATAAAAAAGTGTGTACATACATTTGATTTCAATATCGCTAGAAATCGGAGGCGTACAAATACAATTACTTTTTCCGTTTCTATACTGACTCGTATCCCCACAAACCGGTGGCTTTAGCCTATCCTTCCCCGGATATGGCATCAAGCCGCTCTAGCCAATCCTTCCCCGGATATGGCCTCGAACACCCCCTAGATCTAATCACTCAGACATAGTCGCCAACACACACGGCAAATTCCCCCTAAGCCGCGCAAGGACCTAGTCGCCAACACAAGGCGATTTAACTACAAAGATTCAAAATAATGAAATAACACAAATGAAAAAACCCCTCTATGAGATTTTCTGAAGTTGGCGATGAAGGATCGATATAGCATAAGCGAGGTTGATGTGATCGTTCTTCGGATGCACCGTGATGGCTTCCTTCTTCAGAAATCTTCTTTAGCTTTGAGTGGGAGATGACTTTTCGCCAGAGTAACAACTCTTGAAATTTGGCACAGGAATTCTCTCTGGGATGTGTATACAAAACGAGAGAGAAAGCTTCATTTTATAGAAATTGGAGTTAGCGCCTGCGATAGCTCCTGGCGCCTGCAGTAGCGGTTGGTTAGAGATCGTGGCAAATCGTCGAGACGTGGCGCCGTGGAGCGATCTGGAGATAGCCCCAGGCGGTAGCTCCTAGCGCCTGCGGTAATGGTCGGTTAGAGACGGTTACGAAACTGTCGCGACGTGGCGTTGTAGCATGAGCTGGAGCTAGCGCTAGGCGGTAGCGCTTAGCGCCCGTGGTAGCGCTAACGCCTGCGGTATCACTAGCACTGACGGTAGTGCTCCATTCAGAGAATTTAATTCCAAGCTGCTTTCTACCTGTGGAGTCTTGCACCTATAGTTCCTGCACACTATAAACATGCGACAAGCAAGATCAAATACAATATGAGATTTGTTATTCTCAAACAAGGGGATGTGACACACATGTCCAACATCAAGCTCCAGCTTTTGGATGTTTATCTTCTTGCCATGTCAGGTTCTATGTGTATGTTTCATTTCATTAACGGTTGGATATTTATTTTATGTAATAATTACCATCAGCCATTTTCTCTATTATCATGGACAACTGCTAGGCTAAATCATATATATGTAAGAATTTGACATGTTTTGTGTTGAAGCCTAGAAAATCCGGGCCCAAAAATTCGGATCAATGCGGCCTGAGGCTACTTGCCCAGCGGTTCAGCGAAAAGGTTTTGGTTAGCCACTACGGAAGAAATGAAGAGAAAAGAGACACAACCCCAGGTGCTGCGGCAGGGAGGTCCCACCACGTACCCAGAAGCTCTAGAGAGTCTTCTCCTCCAAAACCACGAATGGCCGAGCTCGGTACTAGGTAGGCACTTGCTATCTTGATTGTCAAAGGGGGAGGGGTGCAGCTCTGATTTTGACACGTGCCATTTCTAGTACCCCTGGGGGTCTATTTATAGACAAATCCTGGGGGGGGGGGGGGGGGTGGAAGTAGATGGCCATCCCTGATCCCCTAGAGTAGGTTTTTTAGAGAAGGCAATATGTGGGCGAGTAGGCAAGGACCTCAGAACTAATAGGCGAGTTGGTTGGCTAAGTCACCTATAGGCGAGTAGGTCCGAGCTCACGGCTTCCTCGCCTAGCCGAGCAGGCCTTTCCTTCTCGCAATTGGGCGAGCGAGTACCTTCTCGCACAACGAAAACCCTTGATCTTCTTTCGTCTTCTGGATTGTTGACTCCTGCCTTGACCTCAGCCTGCGTGGCCTTTAGTGGGGCCTACCCTCGGAGAATGAGGGTTGTACACAATCCCCGCTCTTTGCGAGCAACATAGTTGGTCGGAAAGAATCATCCAAACCTTATTCGACGAGCCTCTTCTGGCGGGAAACTCACCTACTCGGCAGGCCTAGGACCCCTGTAAGTCTATAAATAGAGGGGGGTGGTCCTTCTTTGGCACGCCACTTTTTTAGAACCGGCGAGATGCTGTCCGCCGAGCAGATGCTCGCGAAGACCGAGTTGTTGATGAAATTAATGAAGAAGACGAAAAGCTCAGAAACTCGTAAGAGGAAAAGGGGGGCTTCCGATCGTCGCCTTAGCCCCTTGGCCGAGGAGGTTCTTTGGGCGAATCCGGCGACCTCCGCGCCTGAGCCTTCCGTCGCGCCGTTGAATGCGGAGAGTTTGGTTGACGAAATGGTTCTAACTGCTGCCGAGGACGAATCCCAGAATGCCAACCAGGACCCTCTCCGAGAAGGTAAGCGCCTTGTCGAGATATTGCGATTCCTGTGGGGACTCTTTGTTGATGTTGACGTTCTTTTGTAGGTGAATCTCCCGTGAGGACGAATACGCAGACATCCCCGATGATAGAGCGTGTAGGTTCTCAGCACCTGCCGCCCCCACCGGTCCTTCCCGCAGGGGTCGTCCCCGAGCGAGAACCGCTTCGGCCTCCGTCCCCTATTCCTGAGCGCGTGACAGGCGGGAATCGCGTATTGCTAAAGAACTCCCGGGTTACTATTGTTGGAGAAAGGGGGGAGGGAGGATCTTCCTCGGCTGTCCCCACGGCTCAGCTTCCTCGGCGCACTGATAGTGGGCCGTCGTCGCACAACGGAAGAGGTGGGCGACCAGGGGGCCGCCACACTTCTCGGCGCTCACCGTCTCCTCGCCGATCTCCTTGGCGAAGACCCAGTCCGCGGCGAACTCCATCCCCTCGTCGGATTGCCTCTCCTCCTCGTCGGGACGTTCCTCGGCGATCTCCTTCGCCTCCTCGTCATCAACCGAGAACGGCACCTGTGCGGGCAGGTATAATTATCGTAGAGCACTGTTTTAGGGTGATTCTTCCTCTAACTCGCCATCTTCCAGCCCATGCCACGTCTCCGGGGTCTGCCTTTATCGACGCGCTTGGACTTCCTACTCGCGAGTACAGGACGAAGATGGCCTCTGCCTACCTCGACCTGGAGATAAAGGTAGATAGGTTGCTGGCCTACGAGGTTCATCGTCGAATAACCTCGCTTGAAGGGCGCGTCTCGAATATTGAAGAATTCGAGCATCGGCTACAGATGGCGGAGGGAAAGCACTATCTCGTCACATCGCTATGAGGCGCTGAAGGCCGAAGTGCGCAGCCTTCGCGCGAGTATGGGGTCCCTTGGGACGTTGAATCGTATGGAGGAGCACATCCGGCTTGGCGAGGAGTTCCTGGCGAGAGCGAATGAACAGATGGCCTTCGCGCGTCAGCTGGGGTTCAACGGGCGATTTGGTGCGACCTCGGACAGGCGCGGCGATCCTCCTGTTAACTAGGATTGCTTGCTGATTTATATTGCTAGAACATTATTCTGCGAGTGTTGTAATAATCCAGGATTATCTGCGTGCTGCGACTTTCAAATCTTATCGCTTTGCTTTTATCTGCATCTGTCTTCTGCAGAGCTTTCTCGCGTTTCTTGCGATCGTCGCCTAACAGCGAGAAAGTTGTTAACGCGTAAGACATATACGCGCGATTTCTTCGTCAGCGAGTAGGTAAGTACCTCGCACGAATCATTGTCGCGATCCCCCCTTTCCCTTTTGCCTACTTCTATAAATAGAGGGGGTAGGGGTCCGAAATCGGTGCGCTTTCTCAAATTTCTTCAATCGTCTTTCCTTCTCGTCTCCTTTTTCCTACTTGTTACGATGACTCCTTCTTTGGAAGCGGAGACCCGTCGCTTGTCCTATGACGAGAACTTTGTCGCCCATAAGTTCAAGAAAACCATCACCCGCGCGGATGATCTGGAAAGATTCGTCCATCAACACCTCGCGCAAGGCTTCCGGGTTGGCCTTCCCGCTACCCATGAGCGGATTAATACTTTTTCAGAGGGCAAGCTCGCCTTCTCCTTGTCGCACTTCGAGGTCGGCCTGCGCCTTCCTCTCTGGCCCGAGTTCTACCAGATTCTTCGGTATTACGGCTGGGTCCCCGCACAGATTAATACGAATGGGGTAGCGATGATCATCGGCTACCTCTGCTTCCTTCGGAGCGAGAAGATCGCTTTTGACTTGGACGTCTTCCGCAAGATCTTCTACATGGGAGCGACCAAGGAGGGGGTGATCTTCTTCGGCATCCATCACTGTAAGGTGGTCGGGACTTCGAACAAGGTCCACCGGTGGAGCGAGAGGTTCATCTTCGTCACGGGTGACTTCTCGCACATACCAAATCGCCCTCAACAAAGACCTTCCGGGGCGCTCGCCACCCCATCGCTCCGGGGTCGGCGCGAGGAGCTCTTCCTTGCCCTAAAGAACAAGAAACTTGACATCGAATTCTGGCGAAAGGATGTGGACCATCTCGCCTATGTGCCGCCTGCCGAGGGTAACCTTCCTTAGCCGCTGCTAATAATTTTACTTTCGTTTCTTGGTCTAACGACTATCTTTAGCTTGTCGGCATCTTCCCGCCACGATCCTCCCTGTGGGGGGTCAGACCCCACCTCCTCGTTCTCCTATGGTCGACCCGACGCAAATGCAACAAGGCGAGGAGGAAGATGGAGAGCAGGGGTCTCCGGTCGTGGAGATCCATCCCGGGGTCGGCGCCGAGGCTGAGATCCTTCGCGCAGCTGGATGGCCGGCCGAGGACGAACCTCCCGCGGTTAAGAAAAGGAAGAGGAAGGAAGTTGCCCAGCGTGCGGCGGAGGAGCGGGCTCGCGAGGAGGAAGATAGTGCCCCTGAGAACCATCCCAACTTTGGGCAGGGTTCGCTGAACAGGGGCTTGGACGGCGAGCCTCTGATCGCTTGGAGTCGGGAGCGTAGCGAGGTGACTTTGAGCACTCACCTACCCTCGTGGAGCGAGGATGAGGTCCCAAACGACGATGCCTTCAGCGTCTTGTTCGGCCTCTACGGTCGCGATGATGCGAAGGTTTTGCGAGATGTTACTCCTCGCTTTCTTGCCGACCAGGGATCGCGCGCAATGCTGCGAGCTTCTGAGCTATTCCACCAGACCGCGCGGAATCTTCTCGGCTCTGAGTTGGAGCTTGCGCTTTATCGGAAGCTAACGCTGGAGGCCGAGAAGCGAGAGAACGAGGCCCTAAAGCGCGCCAAGGTGGCCGAGGACAAAGCCGAGTCCAGCCGGAGTTTCGAGGTGATCTTGGTACCTTACGCGAGCTTGGATTAAAACTCACTGTCTTCGCTTCATATCTTTTAACCTGTCCTTCTCGCATGTTCAGGAAGAGCAGTTGGTGGCGGCGGAGACGATCTCCAAGCTTGAATGCGACCTGCGGGCGAGCCAAGCCTTGTTGGAGGCGTCGCAGGTTCGTAACGCTGAGCTAGAATCGAGGATGGCGGCGTTCTCCTTCTCGGAAGCAGGACCTTCTCGCCGAACCCCTGGCTCGTTCATGACATCGCAGGAGCTTTCGTCCCTTCGGCGAGAAATCGCCCTAGCCGCCGGGGACTTAGTTTTTGCGAAGCTTTCGGTGGCTGGCTTGCTGGCACCTGGGGCGGATAGCTTAACGACGGAGGGCCTTCTATCGGACATCCGAAATGCCAGCGACGAGGACGACCGCGAGGAAGAGGATGAATCGGATTCGGCCGAGTATGCTCCGCCGTCGCCGTCGAAGTAAACTGTTTATTTTTTGACATTTTTTGTGCTTCTCGCGGCTCTGCAAGTATATATATTTTTGGTAGATCACAATCATTCTGATAGCAATATTTATTTTCTTGGTGAATTTTCCTTGTGCTGATGTGATCACGCTAGGCTCATAGGCTCGCATATTTCCTCGCCTTTTTCGTTAGGATGGCTTAGTAAGAAATCGGATCGGCCGACCATCTGCCTTACTCGCTCCTTTGAACTACTCGTCGCCGGATTTGCTTCTCGCCTGCATACCTACTCGCGTCCCGGCGAGTTGGCATTATGCTCGCACCCTGACTTCTAAGAAATGGCGTTAAATAGGGAAGGACGGTCGGGGCCAAGGGGATTCATATCCCCGATAGTCTTCATTCTAGTGTGAAGCAGGTGCCATTGAGGAGGACAACTTAGTAGGGAATGACTATCGGGGAGGTTCCAGAGGAGCACCTTCCAGGGGAACACAACATCCCAAGGTCTCCATCCTGCTGTTGAAGGGGTTGGCACAGTAGGGAATGACTGTCGGGGAGGTTCCAGAGGAGCATCTTCCACCGGAACACAACATCCCAAGGTCTCCATCCTGCTGTTGAAGGGGTTGGCACAGTAGGGAATGACTATCGGGGAGGTTCCAGAGGAGCATCTTCCAAGGGAACACAACATCCCGAGGTCTCCATCCTGCTGTTGAAGGGGTTGGCACAGTAGGGAATGACTGTCGGGGAGGTTCCAGAGGAGCACCTTCCAAGGGAACACAACATCCCAAGGTCTCCATCCTACTGTTGAAGGGGTTGGCACAGTAGGGAATGACTGTCGGGGAGGTTCCAGAGGAGCACCTTCCAAGGGAACACAACATCCCAAGGTCTCCATCCTGCTGTTGAAGGGGTTGGCACAGTAGGGAATGACTGTCGGGGAGGTTCCAGAGGAGCATCTTCCAAGGGAACACAACATCCCGAGGTCTCCATCTTGCTCGGATGCCGAATGTCGCCACAACCTGTTTCCTGCTGCTCAACAATTGAACAGGGAGTTAAGCACGCTTAAGCACATCAACTTGCATGATCGGAGAAGAATAATTGGAAACGAAACACTTCGTGAGGGGTTCTCATCCCTCGGGGGTACATAACACCTTTATTCAAGGGTCCCCTGATCGGTTAAGTTGATCATTTCTTCGTCGAATTGGGAGGTCGGCGCCCAGACTTCTTCCTGATAATCTCCCCAGTCGGATGAGAGATGCGGTCGGAGGGTAACTCGACCAACATGCAAAGGGGGGAGCTGATCTCGACCGTCGATGCAGAGGCTTGGTTTTTAGGAGAACGCACTACCGAGGCACCGTCCCATCATCCGTTCTGGGTTTTACGAGGATCAAGTCGGGGGCCCGTTTCCCCGTTCGACTAGGAGATCGACTTCACCCGCTTTCTTCTTTTACGACCTGTTATTCTGAAAAATCTTCTTCGTCCCTTGTTTCAGGGGTTTTATTATTAAGCAATCAGTTTACATAAGAGAAGGGTATACACCCTTACTCAGGGGTAAAACCTCTTTAGATCATCGCCGCTCCATGTGTTCCCCAAGAGCTCCCCTTCCTGATTTTGTAGGCGATACCCCCCTGTTGCGAGTGCTTCATGAACGATGAACGGCCCCTCCCAATTAGGGTTGAGCTTTCCTACGGCCGCCGATCTCCCGGCTGCATCCACTTTTTTCAGGACTAGGTCACCTACTTGGAAGTGTTTGAGTCGAACGTGCTTGTCGAAGTGTTGTGCCATGCGACGCTTGATCTCCTCCTGCCTAGCTGAGGCTAGATCACGAAGCTCTTCGATGTAGTCGAGGGACAGCTTCTGGGCTTCCTCGTTCTCTAATCTCCATTCTTCATCTCCGTCTTCTGCCGCAATTACCCTAGGACTCCTGACCTCGAACTCTACTGGGATGAGAGCTTCGGACCCGTGAGAGAGTTTGAACGGGGTTTCCCTTGTGGCTGAGTTAGGAGTGGTTCTCAGAGCCCACAACACCGAGGGGAGCTGCTCCGCCCAATTACCTCTTAGGTTCTCGACTTTCTTCTTCAGTAGGTTGATAATTAATTTGTTGGCGGCCTCCACTTGTCCATTGCTCCTGGGATGATGTACTGACGTGAACCTGAGATCAGTCCCGAGCTGTCTGCAAAAATCCTCCAGCTCTAAACTGGCGAACTGCGGACCGTTGTCGGTGACGATGGAGAGGGGAATCCCAAATCTGCAGGCGATTTCTCCCCAAATGAAGTTCTTCACGATTTGAGAGGTGGTTTTGGCGAAAGCTTTGGCCTCGATCCACTTAGAGAAGTAGTCGATCATGACGAGGATGAACCTCCTCTGGCCGCTAGCTGGAGGAAAGGGACCTATCAAATCCATTCCCCAGATAGCGAACAGCCATGGGGTGGTGATTGAACGAAGACGCTGGGTCGGCTGTAACTGGAGAGGGGCGAAGAGCTGGCACTTCTGACACTTCTTTGCGAAGGTCTCGGCATCCTTTCGGATAGTAGGCCAGAAGTAACCTTGCCTCAGGATTCTTTGCTCCAAATGCGAGTCCCAGAATGACTTCCGCACTCTCCCGAGTGGATCTCCTCCAACACTCGAGGTATTTTTTCTTCCGAGACACATCTAGCTAGAGGGCCCGAGATGGTCTTGCGATATAGCTCTCCATCTTGCAACAAGTAGTAGGCCGCCTTGTACCAGAACCTCCTTTGATCCCCTTCTTCCGCCGGAAGTTGTCCAGAACTTAGGAAGGAAATGAACGGATCCATCCACGAGGGACGATGATCGATCTCCATCATCTCTCCTTCCTCAATGGATGGTCGAAACAACTCCGTGATTGTCCCTCCTGCTCTCGGTCCGTACTTGGCTAGATGATCTGCTGTCGAATTCTCTTCCCTTGGTACGTGCTCGACGAAGAAGGATTGAAAGCTTCCAATCAATCCTTTCACCTTTAAGAGATACCTTTGCAGAGTGGTGTCGCGTACCTCGAACTCCCCCCGAATCTGAGACGCGACCACCATTGAATCGGTGAAAGCCATGACGTCTTGGATGCCCAGCTCCTTTGCGAGGCGCAAGCCTGCTACGATGGCTTCGTACTCGGCTTGATTGTTCGTTACGGGGAAGAGGATCTCGACCGCTTGCTCGATCCTAGTTCCCTGTGGGCTGACAAGAACGATGCCTACCCCCACAGAGCCCCTGCCTGAGGCTCCGTCCACGAACATCTTCCAAGGGATGGGAGTAGAAGCCTCCTCTCCCGGTTCTGCTTCCGCCGAGAAGTCGGCCAAGAAATCTGCTACTGCTTGCGCTTTGATCGCCACCCGGGGCGAGAAGGAAACGTCGAACTCACTGAGTTCTACCGACCATTTCGCCAGCCTTCCCGAATGCTCCACCCCTTCCAGGATATTTCGGAGGGGATGATCAGTTATGACCCGGATGGAGTGAGCTTGAAAATAAGGCCGCAACTTTCGTGCCGATACCACCAAGGCGAAGGCGAGCTTCTCCAAGATGGGATATTTCAACTCCGCCTTCCTGAGCACCTGGCTGACATAGTAGATGGGGAGCTGCTTCTTTCCTTCCTCTCGAACCAACACAGAACTTACTGCTTCCACCCCTACTCCCAAATAAAGGAGTAATTCTTCACCTTCTTTCGGGCTCTGAAGGAGAGGTGTTTGAGTCAACTGCTCCTTCAGCCTTCCGATCGCCTTTTCGCATTCGTCGGACCATGCGAAATTCTCAGTTTTGCGAAGCGTCTTGAAGAACGGAGAGCACTTTTCCCCGGCCTTGGACAGAAAGCGGCTGAGACCTGCCAACCTCCCTGTCAGCCTTTGAACTTCCTTCATGGTCTTTGGTGAGGGCATCTCTAGGATTGCCTTAACCTTGTCAGGGTTCGGCTCCACCCCTCCCGGAGTGATGACATGTCCCAGAAACTTCCCCCTTCCAGCTCCGAACACGCACTTCGCCGGGTTGAGCCTCATCTTGAACTTCCTCAGCGTCGCAAAGGTTTCCACCAGATCAGCTATATGCTCCGGGACGCTCTTGCTCTTGATCAAGAGGTCGTCCACGTACACCTCCAGGTTCCTTCCCTTCTGGTCCTTGAAGACGAGGTCCATCATCCGCTGGTAGGTGGCCCCTGCATTTTTTAGCCCAAAGGGCATCATTTTATAGCTATAGCATCCGTCCCCGGTGATGAAGGAAACATCGCGGCAATCGGGTGGATACATCCGGATCTGGTGGTATCCCGAAAATGCATCAAGAAAACTCATTACAGGGAAACCGACGGCTGAATCAACCAGCGCGTCGATTCGAGGCAAGGGATAGCAATCCTTGGGGCAACTTTTATTCAATAAAGAGAAGTCTACACACATTCTCCAGCTGCCTACAGCCTTCTTAACCATTACAACATTGGAGACCCAGCCTGGGTACTGGATCTCCGACACAAAACCTGCATCCAGCAACTTCTTCACCTCTTCCCGAATAGGTCCGGCCAGCACGGTGGCGGTGGACCTCTTTTTCTGGCGGACGGGCTTCACCGCGGGGTCGAGGTTGAGGTGGTGGCAGGCAACCTCTGGGTCGATCCCGGGCATCTCAGCAGCACTCCAGGCGAAGACGTCAACGTTATCTTGTAGGCACGTTGCCATCTCCACCTTCTCGGTGACCTTCAGCGATCCACCGATCTTCAGCAGTCCTGATACTCCCGCTGCGGAGAGTACCTCTATCTCCTCCATCTCCTCGGATGCCTCCAGCCGGGCCGTGCCTCCAGTAACCCTCTCGAACTCCTCCGCGTCAGCCATCCAGCTGATGGTGCTGACTGAGCTGAGATAGCACTCGCGGGCGGCTCTTGGATCGCTCCTGATCCTCACCTGGACGTCCCCTTGACAGTACTTGAGACACTGATGGTATGAGGATGGGACGACCTTGAAGGTGTTGAGGAGTGGCCTCCCGAAGATGGCCTTGTAGCAACTCGGGGCGTCCACGATGACGAAACGGCACTGGAGAGGGGTGCCCCCGAGTGTGACAAGGAGATCTACTCCTCCCTCCACTTCCTGCTTCTCTCCGGAGAAGCCAAAAAGATGACCATCCGGTGCCCGGATCCTTCCTGCTCCGACGCCCAACCCGTCAAACGTCTTCTTAAAAATGACGTTGACGGAGCTACCGTTATCGATCAGGATTCGGTCAACGGTATAGTCTTCTACCGAGGCCTGGATTACGAGGGCGTCATGAAAGGGGTTCTCATTCCCTAGCATGTCTTCTTCGGAGAAGGTGATCTCCTCCAATGGGGGCGGTGCCTGCGAGGTCGAAGCGACGCTCCTTCGATAGATTTGATGGAGACTTCCCTTGCGAGAAGCTCCTAATCCTGCACCCCCGTGGATCACCCCCACTCCTCTTCCTCCTGGGGCCACTTCTCCTCGACCTCCGTGGTCGACTCGGTCCTCGTTCCTCCTTCGGCCGGCGTCCTGCACCGCCGGCTGCTCGATCGGAGCTTCTATTCTCCGCTGCTCTCCTCCTGCCTCTGCTACTGCCAGCCTTCTTCTTGCTTCCCAAAAATCTGGGCAGGCCATCGTGTCATGCCCTTCCACCTGGTAAAGCTCGCAGTAGAGAGGAATCTCCTCTACATGTGGCCTCCTCTGCTTCTTATTCTTCCGGCCCTGGCGGTTGCCGCGCCTGGCAACCGCCATGGCTTCCTCCCTTCTTCCCTCCTGGCGCCTCTCTGGCCTGTCGTAACGCCTTCTCTCCGGGAATCTCCTTCCCCGCTCCTGACGTTGAGGTCCCCTGGTCGGCCTCCATGGTGGTCGGTTAGCGGGGACTTGGTAGCGTCTTTCTTCTTCCCGACGCTCTGGGGCCACGATGAGCCTTCTTTCCTCGTTCCTTCTCGGCTCCTCCTTCCTGGGTTCTCTTTCTCTCATCTCCTCTCTGCCTCTGCCTTCTGGCTTCCGTTTCTCAGCCCTCCTGGGCTCTTCCTTCTTCCTCTTCTCGGGGGGACTTTCCTCCTCCTCTTCCTCGTCCTCCTTGGTCACTCGGGTGAGCCTGGCTAGGAAGCCGCGGTTGGAAGCTTCACCCTAGACGAACTGGTTGGCCCTCTCGATGAGGTTGGCGTAGGAGTATGGAGGGTTCCTACCGATCTCCAACTTAAAGAGGCCTTCACGAAGGCCGAAGGTTAGAGCCAATCGCAGGGTTCGACCATCCACCTCTTGGATGTGTAGCACCTCTTCTTGGAAACGATCAATGTAATCCCCCAGCGTTTCTTTTGGCCCCTGGGTCAGATGGAAAAGGGTCGTAGCCTCTTTTTTTAACTTCTTTGCCGTGGCGAATCGCATGTTCAGCCCCCAGCAAAGGTCTTCAAAGCAGTAGACGGAGCCTTCCGGCAACTGGTGAAACCAGTCTCTTGCCTTTCCTCGAAGGGAAATCGCGAACAGCCTACACTTGAAGGCGCCTGACATGGTCCGAAGGGAAGCAACATCCTCGAACCATTGGATATGACGGATAGGGTCCTCTCTTCCCGAGTAATAATTCATCGAGGGATCCCTAAACCCCTCCGGTACTGGTGCGGCGAGGATCTCCTCGCAGAACGGGCTCCTCCCTCCTATCTGGCGACGATCATCATCTGGCCGAGTATCTCCTCCATACTCGCTCACCTGGCGAGTATGGTAGAATCTCGCCTGCTCGTCCTCCTCGCGAAAACGAGTTCCTCCAGGTCCTTGAGACGCTTGCAGACCAAACTGCGACTTCCTCGGCCGCTCGAGTTCCTCGACGTGCGCCTTCCCTACTCGCTAAGTGCGAGCGCCTTCCTCGGACGGGCCCGGGCGATGAGGCGAGGTCGTCGTCCCTTCCGTGGGAGGTAGGAGAGCTACTCGCATGGCGCCTTCCATCCTTTGCGCGAATGCTTCGAAGACAGCCAACGATACGAACTCGCCTCCCCGAGCCAAGTTTCCCGCCGCCTCCTCGTGGCCGCTAGCTGCTACCATCTCACTTCTCTACCAGACTTTCTTCCTCCGGCCGCGATCCACTCTCACCGCACCAAAGTGTTGAAGCCTAGAAAATCCGGGCCCCAAAATTCGGATCAATGCGGCCTGAGGCTACTTGCCCAGCGGTTCAGCGAAAAGGTTTTGGTTAGCCACTACGGAAGAAATGAAGAGAAAAGAGACACAACCCCAGGTGCTGCGGCAGGGAGGTCCCACCACGTACCCAGAAGCTCTAGAGAGTCTTCTCCTCCAAAACCACGAATGGCCGAGCTCGGTACTAGGTAGGCACTTGCTATCTTGATTGTCAAAGGGGGAGGGGTGCAGCTCTGATTTTGACAAGTGCCATTTCTAGTACCCCTGGGGGTCTATTTATAGACAAATCCTGGGGGGGGGGGGGGGGGAAGCAGATGGCCATCCCTGATCCCCTAGAGTAGGTTTTTTAGACAATGCAATATGTGGGCGAGTAGGCAAAGACCTCAGAACTAACAGGCGAGTTGGTTGGCTAAGTCGCCTATAGGCGAGTAGGTCCGAGCTCACGGCTTCCTCGGCTAGCCGAGCAGGCCTTTCCTTCTCGCAATTGGGCGAGCGAGTACCTTCTCGCACAACGAAAACCCTTGATCTTCTTTCGTCTTCTGGATTGTTGACTCCTGCCTTGACCTCAGCCTACGTGGCCTTTAGTGGGGCCTACCCTCGGAGAATGAGGGTTGTACATTTTGCATGTTCATTTCTGTGGATTCGTCATTATATAAACATCTGTATATGAACTTATATCATAAGTTTTATTAAAAATACTGTGCATCTAATAATCTCACCGTCATATTTCTAAAGCTTCCGCACAAAAACATTCTATTTTACTCTAAAGTAATCATTTATAAACTAATTATCGGTATATCAGCTTCCGCCTAACAGACATGGAGATTCTTTCCCCATGTCTGTGGCATCACGACCCGCCCGTAGCGCACTCTGATATTTGCTATTAGACGGCCCGTGACAATTACACTTTCTCCAATAATTTCCTGAAAGGTGGCAAAGCAAGAACGATCAAAACAAGTATGAACATTTGCTCCGGAATCAAGTCATCAATCTGATGAGCAAATGAGAAGAAGACAAGGAGAATAATTTAACCTGAAGATAGGTTGATTCGGTTCTTGGATCATGTTGGCCTAAGGCTTTACACCATGAGGTTTGCCGGTCACGGGTTCTGTCTTCTTGTAGAAGTAATTGGTAGACAGATGATTTGTGCGGCTGCAGATAAAGCACCATATCTCTTTACCTGGGCTTTGGTTTGAAGGACCAGACTTGAGATGATTAGGTTTCTAATGGCGGGAACCTGAACGGAAAGGTTTCTTATGGTTCTTGCCCTTGGCTTTGATATGATGGTATGATGAATGGTTGTCATGAGATTCAGTTTGATTTACTCTAGGAGCATGGTCTTTGGAAATTTTGGATCTTTTATTATTATGTTCCTCCGCTATGTGGATAACATTTTGGATTTGAACATAAGTAAGATTGGATTGGTCATGCATTAGCCTAGTGCTAAAGCCATACAAAGAATCGGGAAGAGCATCAATAAGACATGCCACTAGATAATTTTCAGAAAAAGTTAAGCCATCGGCTTGAATCTAGGACAACATCTCATCAATTTGATGGAGTGGAGGATTAATAGGCTTGAAGACATCAATCTTGAATTTATGGAGGTATGAAATGTTGTAAAGTTCTATACCCGCATTGTCAAGATTATAACGTGCTTCAAGAGCATATCACAATTCCTCAGCCTTATGATATTAAAGGAAGACATCGTAGAGACCGTCAGGCAAGGCACTAAAGATTCGATTGCGATAATGATATTCAATATCTACCGGATCTCTATAGGGAGTAAGACTAATATAAGTTCTAATGATATTTGCAGTGGAAGGGAGGAGGCGACTGCAGTTGCAGCGCTGGGGTATTCAGATTCTACAGTATGAGTGTCGAATATAGCAGACAAAAATCATAAGGTGTTAAGCTAATATTCTGCTTACGCTTGCCAGCAACGAAAACCATTTCCATTAAATTTTTCGGGTTTAATCCCGGCAGAATCATCAGATCTAGAAGCCATTTCAGAATTCTGAAATTTAAAATAGATACAATAAATAACAGTACTCATAAACATGAAAGCAGATAATTATTTTAATTATTTGATTTTTATTTATCTTATTATTTTTTGACTTCCCAAGGAATACCCAATGATAGGTTCTCACTGGTACTAGGTGGTTTGTGGGATGATAGCCCAACACAGTCATTTCTTAAGAAATTATATGATGTGGATTTGCAACTTCTTTAGATTATTGGAATATTTTGTCGAATATTCCTAAATATGTATATATTTTTTTCGGGAAAACTTTTTAAAAGAATATAGATCTTGAATAGTATGATTATTATGAAAAACTTCAGATTTGAATAAATAAGATTTTGATAAAAGCTTTAAACAGAGGGATGAGAAATAAATGAAATCAGAACTCAATATATATATGGTTTAGAATCGAGCTTGGGTAAGGCATGTGGTCATTGCCCTAAAAAAGTTGCACCACCTCCGACAGGGTTTTCCAATGATGCTTACTCCTCCAAGGTACAACTCCCGGCTAGATCCTGAAAAATCCGATGTGCGCGGACACTGAATAAACATAGAAAGCAAATGTCAAGAAAGCAGAATCACGAAAAATCATAGTAAGAACGAGAAAAATCGAGAGCAGGTTTTTTGAGAGCGTACATAAAACGAATCAGAAAATCTCCTATATAAGAGTCTCGTAAAAGAGTGAGAAAATAGCCATGCAATAATTGCAACGGTTATAATTAGTGGGCTTTAATCGTGTAGAGAAACGTTGGATTTCCAACGTATATGAGTAACGTTGAGAAAACGCGTAAATGAAGCGGTTAAAATTTACGCTCAGCGGGTGCGAGAAAGGAGAAGTCGACATAGTGTGCGTCGAGTTCTTATCGACGCAGGACAATCCGACAGACTGCTTATCGACGCGCGTCGGATTCTTATCGATGCAAGATAAGCTGACGAACTACTTATCGACGCAAGCTCATGAATATCTCAATCGATGAACTCATGGGCTCTCTGCAAGATCATGAATATCGCATGTTGCAGGATGAAGAGTCAAGTGGCTTGGAGCAAGCACTGCAGACTCAACTAAATTTTGGAGAGAGTTCTCGACGAGGAGGTGGCCAGCGAGGCTAAAGTTATCAAGGAAGAGGTAGAGGATGAAGAAGAGAAAGAGATCAATATGTGCAGAGAGAGGTAGAGCATACTCAAGCAAGAGAGCAAGAAGGAAGAGGAAGATGCTGTGAAAAAAGTCATGATCGTATGACCAAGTCCAGTGTTACAACTGTAACTGATTTGAGCATTTCTGATCTTCTTTTGTAACAAATTAAAAAGGCGTAATCCTAACTAAGCAGGTTAAAGGCCGAAGTCGGAGGCACTTCGTCCTCCCCATGCCAAAGATCAGCTCCCTTGCCAATCTCCTCCAATCTCCCTCTCCTCGGAAGCTAACAACACCACATCCTCTCTCCATTTCTCTTCTCGTCGACCGCTGCACGTCGATGCGTCAGGTCGTGCAAATTCACGCTCACATGATCGTCACCGGTCGCATCTCCGATAACTACGCCGCCAGCCGTGTACTCTCCTTCGCCGCCCTCCACCCCACCGGCCACCTTCCCCACGCCCTTTCCCTGTTCACCTCCACCGAATCCCCCAACTCCTTCATGTACAACACACTCATCCGCGCCATGGCGGCCTCTCCTACGCCCTACCGGGCCCTCCTCCTCTACCCTCAAATGCTCTCCCGAGGCCCTCCGCCCGGCAGACACACCTTCCCATTTCTTCTCAAGGCGGCCGCAAATACCGCGGACCTCTCTGCCGCCCGGCAAATTCACACTCACGCCGTCCTCCGCGGCCTCGATTCCGATCCCTATGTCGCCAATGGATTGATTCGGTCGTACGGCGCGTGCGGACTTCTCAGGGATGCGCGTCAGCTGTTTGATGAATTGCCCGAAAGAAATACTATCCTCTTTACCACGATGGTCAGCGGGTACTCTCAGAATCTCTGTGCGAGCGAAGCAGTGACGCTTTTCGGTGAGATGATGACAGCAGGGATCCAGCCATGCGATGCAGCTCTGGCAACCGTCTTGTCGGCGTGCGCTCGGTTGGGAGGGCTCCGGTTGGGGATGCAGATCCATGAACTTACCATACAGAAGGGGATTGTCGTGGGGGTTATACTCGGCACCGCGCTGGTGGATATGTATGCTAAGAACGGGGAGATCTCCATAGCACGTAAGCTGTTCGACGAAATGCACGAAAGGAACACCGCGACATGGAATGTGATGATCTGCGGGTCAGCTCACTATGGTCAGTCCGGCTACTCATTAGAGCTGTTCCAACGGATGGGGGAGGCAGAGATCCCGCCGAATGACATCACCTTTGTCGGTGTTCTAACTGCATGCTGCCATGCTGGGAAGGTTGATTTTGCCCGAGAGATCTTTTACTCGATGGAGAGCGACTATGGGATAGAGCCGAAAGTGGAGCATTACGGCTGCATGGTTAATCTTCTTGGACGGAGCGGAAGATTGAAGGAGGCGGAGAAGATGGTCGAAGGGATGAAGCGTGAGGTTGATGTCGTGGTTTTGGGTGCTTTATTGTCATCCTGTAGGAGCCATGGGGATATTGAGATTGCGGAACGGGTGGCTCAGATGATACTCAGGGTCGACCCTTCCAACCACGGAGTTTACGTTGTGCTATCGAATATGTACGCAGAGGTGGGGATGTGGGAGGATGTGGAGAGGCTGAGGTTGTTTATGAGGCATGGTGGGTTGAAGAAAATATCAGGCTGGAGCTGTTTTGATGCCAATGATAGACTGCTATAACCACTTCTTTGTCGGAGGTTTAATTTGGGAAACATGCTCCGAATTTTGCATTGAAGAGTGTCGAGTCTCGACATGCTTGTAAGATCAAGCTTGGCACATCAAGGTTGTTGCTGCTGTTAGAAGATACTTTTATTCTTTACAGTGGTTGTAAGGTATACAGCTTTCTTTCCTGTACATAAAGCTTTCATTTGGGATTGGGGATATTGTTTGTTTGGCTCAACTAATTTCCATCTATAACTCTGTGAGGCACATTTCTTACCCTAGATTTGTGGGTTCTTTACCATTTTTTTGGTTTATAAATGCATGCGATCGAGCGGGATATTTTTTTCCTGTCTTTTGGAACATGTGCTGAATGGTGTTAAGTGGGTTAGGAAGTCATTTACATAATATCCTTTTCTTAAGAGCAATGTTATAAGCACACCAATTCCGGCCTCCATTTATTACTCCTTCCCTATTTCGTTTGAACCCTAATTTCATGAACCCTTTCTTACCTTATTTCTCCCCAAATAGAGTGGAAGAAGTCATTTTTGTAGGCTCATACTCGGTTAGAGGATGCTATTTTGAAGATTTCAAAGCGCATTGGCGAGTGCGTGCGGAAGCAGGAAAAGACAGAAACTTTTTGGGGAGCGAAAAGATTGAACACCTCTAGAATGATTGAGGAACCTCCAACAATGGGGTCTGGGAGATGGAACAAGGCATTATCATTGGGAAAGTGAATTGCATAGCATTAATATGTTAAGAAGCAGAATTAAGAATTACATATTTGAATATCTGATCTCTGTCAGCAATCTGAAACAGTTGAAAGGGAAGCCAACTCTTCTGCTGTGATGGGCTTAGTCAGCTGCGTTCAGGAATAAAATTGTGACTTCAGTGCTAGAGAACATGTTGCAGAAATCTGTAATCTTATATATATGCACATCAATAATATATAGGAAAAAAATATTCTTTTGAAAGCCCGAATAGGTTTTCATGGGTATTTATGAAGTTCTTGACCCTCTTCAATTGCAAATATAAACATGCATAGATCAATGGAGTTTTTCCTAAAATTTTTTGACCAATTTGATGTCCCACAACTTCTCCTTACTTCTATAATTCTGGTAATTTATGTTCCTGAGCATCTGTGGTAGGAAGACTTCAGAGTGATTCTTTCATAAAAGACGCATAAATTTAGTGTGCAGAAGTGGATGATAACAATAACACTCAATCCTTTATCCCACTATAGTGGGGTCGGGAAATATGGATCCTTTGTCGCCATTGTGCCCTATCTTTAGTCATAATCTCACTAATGCCTAAGTACATCATATTTTTCCTTATAGTCTCATTCCAAGTCTTTATTGGTCTACCCCTCCCCCGTTTAACATGCCTAGTGACTAAACTCTCACAATACCTAATAGGTGCCTCTAATGGTCTCCTTTGTACGTGTCCAAACCTTCTTAATCGAGCTTCTCACATCTTCTCTGCAATTGGTGCCACTCCTGTCTTATCCCTGATACATTCATTCCTAATTTTATCCAGTCTCGTGTGTCCACACATCCACCTATGCATTCTCATCTCCGCAACTCCCATTTTTTGCTCATGTACACAATTCACTGCCCAACACTCATAACCATAGAGCATCGCTGGTCTAATTGCAGTACGGTAAAACTTGCCTTAAGTTTTAATGGTACGTTGCGATCACATAAGATCCCTGACACGCCTCTCCACTTCAACCAACCTGCTTGGATTCTATGTATCACATATTTATCAACATCTCCATCTTTTTGAACTATCGATCCAAGATATTTAAAGCACTCACTGCGGGAAATATCTTGATCACCCAACTTTATAACGAAGTCATCCGTCCTTTTTGCACTGCTAAATTTAAGCTCCATATACTCCGACTTTGCCATGTTCAACCTAAAACCCTTCTTTTCTAAAGTGCCTCGCCAAGATTCAAGTTTCGCGTTTACATCCTCGCACGTCTCATCAACCAAAATGATATCATCCGCAAACAATAAACACCAAGGTATTGCTTGTTGGATATGTCCGGTGAGCTCATCTAAGATAAGGGTAAATAGATAAGAGGTTAAAGCTGAACCTTGATGTAAGCCAACAGTGATAGCAGAAGTGGATGATAGTCTCTACAAAATTTAGTGTATCTTGGTATGCCGATAGATGCACGCTATCGTGAACTGAAATTGTGTGTTTGAACACAAAATTGGGATACGTATTTGATATGTATTTTTGATGTTTATTTTTATTTACTAGTTGGTTATTAATCATATAAAAATGGAGAGCTAAATATTGACTAGAATGTTTACATTTTTGTAATAGCCATTTTGGTGTGAAAATATCATATAGAAAAGGAGAGAAAAATTATAATTATTTTAGTGTGTCAATAACGATTTTAAAATCTGGTGACAATAACGTGTTGGTGTGAAAATAAAATAATTTGGTGTGTTAATATAGTTTGGTTATCAATAGCGAAAATTGATGGAAAAATGGAAAAAAAAACTTACATAAATTTCAACATGGAAGATGACATGACTACTCTCTCGTGATGCTCTTACCGTTTCACACTCCTTTAGTGTCCTCCGTATATTCTTTTCTAAGCACTCACTGGTGAATACCTCAACAAGGACTTCCTACTTTACCAACAAATACTCTCTTGCCACATACACACATGTTGCGTGCTCACCTACCGATTCCAGTGCCAAACACGCTATTCATCACAATATACATTGTTTCTGAGCCTACTTGTGCGTATTGGGCATTCCTAACACTTTATTTAAAAGAAAACGTTTCCAAACATTTTGAGTACACATTTTCAAGAGTTTCTCGACTTCGAATCATTTATTAGATAATACACAAGATTTTTGCAAGTATCTGTGCTTCATAGGCTGTAGGTTCAAAATATGCCCGCATGCCCCTTGGTTGCTGAGGAATGGAACTCTCGGAGTGATGCAGTGGTAGAACAACGGGGGAATGGACACGTAAAATGCAAACCCTAAATGTGATGAATCGTGATGAATGCAAGATGGTCCGTTCAAAATTTGACAACAGTAATTAATTAATATATTATAAGTAGTGGCGCAAGCATCCACAAATAATAATTAAGGAGGAGCAGGTATTTGATTGCAAACCACCAGAGCTCAAATAATTTTTAAGCGCGCGCTAAATATACCTTGCAAGTGATATGGAGTCTAGTACTAAACATATAAAATTGCAACCACATAGATAACTGTGTCAAACAAACAACAATAGAAAATAATAACTCCAAACAAGACTTACACGTGCATGCGGTGACAACCAATGGCTGGTTGGGGCATCCAGGCTTGTTGCGAGTAGGAAAACAGCCGGTAGGGGAGCTCTGCCCGGAGGGGAAGACGTGCGGCTGACTGGAGTATGATTAGAGGGAGTTGGGGTTGCTGTAGATTGACACGGGGAGGGCTATGGTGGGCGGATGCTTTGAGAGTGGTGGCTGAGAGGTTGGGGAAGGGGCTGCGGGTTGCTTGAATGGTGGGGAAAGGGCTGCGGGTGGCTGGGATTTGCGGAGAGAGGGGAGCTGTAGGTGGCCGGATGCTGGAGGAGGAGCGGCGTGTGGCTGGGAGGGGAGAAGAGACTGCAGGTGGCTGGGAGTAGCGGAGAAGAAGCTGCAGGTGGCTGGGAGTAGCAGATAGAGGGGAGTTGTAGGTGGTCGGAGGCTGGAGGAGGGGCGGCGAGTGGCTGGGAGGGGATAAGGGGCCGCGGGTGGCTGGGAGTGACGGAGAAGAAGCTGCGGGTGGCTGCAAGTAGAGGATAGAGGGGAGTTGTAGGTGGCCGGAGGCTGGAGGAGGGGCGAGTGGCTGGGAGGGGAGAAGGGACTGCGGGAATACCTATCGGAGTCGCACCAAAAGGGAGGAGGTTCGTCGGCGTCACACCCACGAACGAGGACAGATCGGCCGCAGAAAAAGCAAACCATCGATACCCCAGCTGAACCCTGCACCGGCTATATATAATAAAACTAACCTAGGGCATCCCAAAACAGACGACTCATAACGTCCGGTCCGATCGGGCGCCAAATAAACTCAAAATACATAAATGAATATAGTAAATCGACTCGCAACAACGATCCGGACGCAACCGTGGGCTCGGATCGACCGTCTGAGCGATGGATCACCGCCTCCTGCGGGAATAGACGTGTGTGGGTCGTTGCGCGCCATCACGGAGGAGGTGAAAAATCCAATCTGAAGTTCCAATGATGACCATCCAGTCTCTATAGTGTTGGTGGTGATCAATCATATGGAATGACTGGTGGGATGTTGGGTCGTGCTGCAATTCATCTATGATATAGATGTAATGATATCCCGCTCTACTTAAGTATAATGGATTTTCCTCTCCAACACACAAATGCAACCTCAAGGAACTACACTTGCTGATTGGTACGGAGGATGATGTTCTCAACTTCACGGACTTGGATCCTCTTATGCTCGACCCCTTCAGGCCTATACTGTTAGGGAAAAAGTGTGTCAACTCCACACCCAATGTATTATGAGATAGATGAGGAGGTATGTGAGTGGAAGAAATACTCTGGGTTACGAATGCAAGGTGAGAGACGGGTACCGAGAACGACTAGGCCAGATGTCGCACAACACGAACCTTTAATTTTGCATGATCTTATTGATTGAATTTGCGGTTACAGAGTAGGTGTTCAAAAATGCTATAGTTCTATCGTGTTATAGAGGGCAAAGTCTGAGCTCACCGGAAACTGCAAACCGTTTGGCGTGATATTTTGGTCCCCTTCACAGTGTTGTTCATCGCTATTTATACTAGTAGGGGGTTGCCCAAGCGAGCATGCTTAAGAGAAAACTGCCCGGTTATAGGAGAAACATGCAGCCAACAGAGAAAGAACTACAGAGGAGGCAAAAAGGCATTACAATAAAGTAGAGGCTAGGAAAATACAAGAGCTGTATTCGCGCATGCTGTAGCCGGAGATCAAGTGCGCGCGAACTCTCCAGGCAAGTTCACCTATGCTGAAGAACATATGTTTTCAGATTGATTTTGCTTTGGAGTCGCTCGCCGTATTCCAGGTAAATAAGATCCCCACATTTTTCTAAATTCACGATAACTTCAGAAAAACAAAGACTACCCGTGAACGCCACCACTCTCCTATAATTCCGTCTTTCTATAAATAGTCCATGAGTTTCAGATTTAGAATCACTCCTCAAAATGAATCAATATTTACATTGCTGTGGTAGCTCTTCGTAAAGAAATGGCGAGCTCTGCAGACTACAATGATGCCCTTCTCGCCATGATCAAGCAACGAGAGCTAAGTGAGACTTCCCCAAAGCCAAAAGCAAAGAAGGGAAATGAAGGAGTTCGAGTGTCGTTCCTGCAGGTACTGCTCCAGCGAGCCCGAATTTGCTGCAATCAAATCGGACTTTGATGTGCTCAGGCAAAAGGCATGACTCAAACTTATCACATACATCATTTTTCAATAAGTATTTGGATTTTGATCTAACTAAAAAAATTCTTCTTACTTGGTCAGCAACAACAACACTTCAGAAGAACAGTCATAACAACTTTTCATGAAGTTAGCAGGTATGGTGAGTTTAGCATTTAATCTATTGTCATAACACTTCGGATAACAAGTACTCCGATCAGTTGGTTGAAAGAGACAACATGAATCTAACAGAACAATGCTCAATATTGTTATCTAACAACCTTCCCAAAAAGCCGAAAGATCCCGGGAGTTTTTTAATTCCATCTACACAAGGTTTTCTTTCCGAGGAAAATGCATTGTGTGATTTAAGTACATCTATTAATTTAATGCCATGTCTCCTTTTCATAGGTTAGGACTCCAGGAGCTACATCCCACGACTGTTACTCTCTAACTGGCAGACTAATCCATTAAGCACTTGTAGTTGACTGTCCTTTCCCGCTACACCATTCACTGCATTTAATCTAAACCACATGATTATAAAGCAACATGAAGATAGAGTAGAAAGAAATAGAAATGCTTAAAATTATCTTATTCATCCACAAGGGGGGGGGGGGGGGGGGGGGGGGATATATAGAAAATACAATGATACATAAAACTTGACTCACAATGTGGGACTAAATCCACTCACATACTAATAGACCAATATTAATAATCTCAACTCTCCCCCTCAAGTTGGAGGGGAAACCTCAAGCTTGACAACATCAATGGAAAGGATAAATGTGGTAGGCAAAGGTGGGAAAGACGGGTGACCAGGGATATGTTGGAGCATTCGTTCCGCACTCGTCCGGTTTGAGAATAACAAATCCCGAATGTATTTGATCCTATTTTTGATTAATGGTGTGCAGATAGCAGGTGCAAGAATAACATGTTTTCAATTGGAGCAAAATGACAATTTTCCAGAATCTGGAGCTATCAGATTTCCGACAGCGATATCGGATTTCCGACAGCGCACTATATCATCCGTTTTCCAATCTCTGATCGACGGTTATGTGCTATCGGATTTCCGATATCGCTAACGGATGGCGACAACCCACGATCTTCCAATAACGCCAGGACGTGCAGCAGTTACCTTAGCTAACAGATATCCGATAGTGATATCGGATATCCGACAGCCCACGTCTCAACCACGACCTCAACTCCACGCAGAAACGTCGAATTAGTGGGACACGTGACAGCTTCTGGAGATATTGGATTCCGGCGACAGTAGCTATCGGATGGCGACAGCTCTTTTTCTTAAAAGAGTTCAAAACTTCGTGGAATTTAGTTCTTGAGATTTCCAGGGCTTTCTTCCAGAGTGCATACGAACCAGAAAGCTCAAGAACACCATCAACTCCCATTTGTGCAAAGAAGGATTGAGATTGAAGACGAGATCGGACGCACTTCTACATCAACGATCATCTCGAGGCTTCAACCTTCCTTTCAGAGATCTGAATTTCTAGGGAGTTGTTCTTTTCATTTTGTATTTCATTCACATTTACTTTTCACTTTGTAATCGTTATAGAAATCGTCGTCTTGCGTGCGGCGTCTAAGTCCTTGCGCGGCTTAGGGGAAAATCGCTTCCTTGTGCGGAGCGTCCAAGTCCTTGCGTGGCTTGGTAGGAAATCGTGGCCTTGTGTGCTACGTCTAGATCTTGGGAAGATCTAGAGGGTAGGCTTGGGCTTGATCTAGGGAGAGACAAGTGATAGCCTTCCGATCCTTGGGAGAAGGATTGGTAAAATCAAAATGATTGAAATTTATATTATCATATTTGTACATTGATCTTAAGCATTGTTAAGATCATTTTATTGTATGTAAATTTCATGATTAATATAATTATGCTTCTTTCATTAATTGCAAATTTGGTTGCTTAATCTTTAACTTAGAAATTTGTGTTTGGTTTAATACAAAAATTACATTGGTTTGAAATTGTTTACAAGTAATTTTTTAGAAAAGTAAAATCTGTTTAAAAAATTATTAAGTAAAAATTATATTTTAAACACACCCTTATTCACCCCCCCCCCCCTCTAAGGGCGTCACACGATCCAACAAGTGGTATCAGAGGCAGGTTACTCCAAAACAGTTTTACCACCGGGAGTAATGGCGCACAACGATCATGCGTTCGTTGAGGGGCAAGACATAAGCAGACCACCTTTTTTCACGGACACAGACTATAATTATTGGAAAACACGTATACGTTGTTTTCTAATTGCGCTAGATATAGAAGTCTGGAATATGGTAGAATCTAGTTACACTTCTCCAACATTTGTTGTAGGAGATGTAACTATGGATAAACCCAAAGACAAGTGGGATGACAATGATAAATTAAAATGTAAGAACAATGCAAAAGCCATGAATGCTTTATTTTGCGCACAAATCGCACTGAATTTAATAGAGTTTGTGCTTGTCATACTGCTTTTAATATTTGGAATCTTTTAGAAATTACTCATGAAGGTACTTCACAGGTAAAAGATTCAAAGCTATTTCAACTGGAGTCTGAATTTGAAAGGTTCAAAATGGAGGTAGATGAAGAGATTGATACGATGTACACACGATTCACAAAAATCGTGAACGACTCAAAGGTGCTAGGAAAGGTGTTCTCTAATGGAGACTTAGTAAGGAAAATCTTAAGATCACTTCCCCCGAAGTTCAATCCTAAAGTGACTGCAATTTCTGAGTCACATGATCTTAAGACCTTACAATTGGAGAGCCTCATTGGGAACTTGAAAACTCATGAAGTTGAATTGAAAATTCAACAACAAGAGTATATGGAGCCAAAGAAGAAGAGATTGGCTCTAAGATCTAAGAAGGAGGAAAGTAGTGATTCTGAGGAGGATGAAGAAGATGAAGAAAGTTTATTTGTTAGAAAGTTTAGAAAATTTATGAAAAATCCAGAGAGGAGGAATTCATTTAAGAAATATTTTAAGAATGAGATGTTTAGGAAGAAAAAAGGAAAGGAAGACGATGAGGAGGAAGAGAGACCGCCACCGGAGTGCTATCACTGCAAGAAGTTAGGACACATCCGAAGCAAGTATCCAAAGTACTTAAAAGAACTTAAAGAAAAGAAGCACAAAGGGTCGAAGAAGGTGTTGAAGGCGGAAACATGGGATGATACTACTTCTAAGGATGCAAACAGTTCAAGTTCAAGTAAAGAAGAGGAGGCCAACATGTGCTTAATGGGAAAGAGCGTCATATCTGATGACGAATGCAGTGTCCAAAGTGACACTGAGGTAACTCCTCCAACCTACGATGAATTATTTTCTGAATTTTTAAAGACTTGCAAATTTTTTGAAAAGAGTTTAAAAGATAATGATCTTCTTAAATCTGAAAATGAAATTTTGCTTAAAGAAAACAAAAAATTGTTAAATGAAATTTTGCTTAAAGAAAACAAAAAATTGTTAAATGAAATTAAGACTATTGGAAAAAGAGATATTTCTTGCCAAGAGTGTGATCACTTTTTGGGAAGAATTAAAGAACTTGAAGAATCTCTTTCCAAATCTCATTCTACAATAAAAATTCTTACTAAAAAGAATGAGATTTTAGAGAGAGATCTGAAATCTTCAATTTCCAAAGTCCATGAGGGAAAGAAATCTTTTGAACGTAGATGCGTAAATCTAGTATCCGAGAATACAGAAATGAGAAACTAGATTCATGACTTAACACTAGCAATGAAAAAATTTGGAATGGGCCGAAGATCACTGGATATGATCTTAGGATACCAACGCCATGGATCTGGAAGGTTTGGACTCGGATACACGTCAGGAAGCTATCGCCCGACGACAACCACTGTCGCCGGTGACAGTGAAAAGTCCAGAAAATCTATTTTTACAAATTCTGAAGTTAATAAATTGTCTAATACTGCATCCTCATCCAGTAAAAGTCCAGAAAAGTTATACTCATCTCAATACATTACATGTGCCAAATGCAATAGATTTGGTCACACTACGGACTCTTGCTGGAGGAAAGGAAAAAGTAAAATTAAACAAATCTGGGTGCCTAAGGCTTCTACCTATACTATGGGTGGAACCACTTGGGTAACCAGATCTTTACTCACCTCTTCTTTCTAGGTGTGTTGGCAGGCTAAGGACAAAGAAGACGTGTGGTACTTGGACTCGAGTTGTTCAAAGCACATGACGGGCAATAAAGAGAAGTTCCTTAGCCTGGAGATGAAGAAAGGAGGAGTTGTTACATTCAGAGATGATGGAAAAGGAAAAATCATCGGCATCGGAGTTGTGGGTAACAAAAATTTTTCAATTTCAAATGTTTTATTTGTAGAAGGATTAAAGCATAATTTGATTTCTATTCGTCAATTATGTGATAAGGGTTTAGATGTTTTATTTGAATCTTCTACAAATTTGTGCAAAATTATTAATTCTAAAACAAAAGAAATTTTTTTTACCGCACCTAGATGTCATAATGTATATATGATTAAATTTGTTGATTTTTCAAAATCTACTTTAAAATGTTTTTTATCAAAAAATGATGAATTAGAATTATGACATAGGCGACTTGGACATACTAGTGCCAAGTTAATTACAAAACTTTCAAAAGATAAATTAATTAAAGGTTTACCATTGTTAAATGAAAATTTATCTTCTTCATTATGTGTGCCTTGCCAAAAGGGAAAATTTTCAAAATCATCTTTCAAAAGTAAAAATATTATTTCTACCATTAGGCCACTTCAATTAATACATATGGATTTATTTGGGCCAATTGGAATTCCTAGCTTAGGAGGTAGAAAATACACATTTGTATTGATTGATGATTATTCTCGTTTTTGTTGGACTTTATTTCTAACCTCCAAATCCGATGCATTTTCAGAATTTTCAAAATTATGTTTGCGTATTCAAAATGAATTTGAGTTAAAAATTAAACGCATACGATCGGATCATGGAGGAGAATTTGAAAATGAAAAATTTATTTCTTTTTGTACGGAGTTAGGAATTAAACATGAATTTTCCGCTCCACGCACACCACAGCAAAATGGTGCAGTGGAGAGGAAAAATAGAACTCTTCAAGAGTTAGCCCGTACGATGCTATCTGAATTTAAATTATCAAAATCTTTTTGGGCTGAAGCGGTTAGTACGGCATGTTATGTAATTAATAGAGTAATGCTTCGCCCTATTTTAAAATTAACTCCTTATGAATTAATTTTTAGTAAAAAATCAAATGTTTCTTATTTCAAAGTTTTTGGTTGTAAATGTTTTATTTTGAATTCTAAAGATTCCTTAGGAAAATTTGATGAAAAATGTGATGAAGGTATTTTTATTGGCTATTCTTCAACTAGTAAAGCTTATAGAATTTTTAATAAAAGAACAAAATAGTTGAAGAATCTATTCATGTTAGGTTTGATGAGTTTGTTTCATGTGTAGAAAAGAAAATCACAGGAAAAGAAGATGAACCCCTTCCTTCGGTGGAGAATGATGATGAAGAACTTGGAGAAAATGAAGAAGAAAAAGAAGAAGAGAGAGAAGGAGAAAGAGAAGAAGATAGAGAAGGAGAAGAAAGAGAAGAATATGTGCCTCCCAGTGAATTGAGATTTTCAAAGGATCATCCAAAGGAGCTTATCATTGGAGATCCGCAAAAAGGGGTTAGTACTCGTTCATCGTTACATGTTTTATTTTCAAACCTTTGTTTTGTCTCTGAAATAGAACCAAAAGATGTTTCCACCGCTTTAAATGATGAATTTTGGTTTTTAGCTATGAATGAAGAACTTAATCAATTTGAACGTAATAAGATTTGGAATCTTGTACAACGACCCAAAAATCATCCTGTCGTTGGAGTTAAGTGGATTTTCAAAAATAAATTGGATAGTGAATCTAGAATTATTAGAAATAAAGCCAGATTAGTTGCAAAAGGTTATGCACAAATTGAAGGGGTGGATTTTGATGAAACTTTTGCACCCGTAGCAAGATTAGAAGCGGTTAGGATATTTCTTGCATTTGCTTGTTTTAAAAGATTTAAATTATTTCAAATGGATGTCGAAACCACATTTTTAAACAGGTATATAAAAGAAGAGGTTTATGTAGAACAACCCCCTGGTTTTATAAATGAGAAATATCCAAATTATATTTGTAAATTAGATAAAGCGCTTTATGGATTAAAACAAGCGCCTCGTGCTTAGTATGATCGATTAACTCAATATTTGTTAAAGCATGATTATAAAATAAGAAGTGCCGATTCTACACTCTTCATTAAGCAAATTGATCATGATTTAGTTATTTTGCAAATTTATGTTGATGATATTATTTTTGGAGCCACTAATGAAGAGTTGTGTAATGAAATAGTTCAAATTATGAAAAATGAATTTGAAATGAGCATGGTAGGGGAACTTTCATATTTTCTAGGTTTTCAAATTACACAAAAACATGATGGTATCTTTATATGTCAATCCAAATATATTCATGATATGTTAAAAAGATTTGGATTTGAAAATCTTAAGCATGCAAACACTCCTATGAGTACTTCACTAAAATTAGGAAAAGATGAAAGTGGTGTTTCAATTGAGCAAACTCTTTATAGAAGTATGATATGATCTTTATTGTATTTAACCGCCTCTAGACCTGACATTATGTTTGCCGTTTGTTTATGTGCTAGATTTCAGGCTAATCCTAAAGAGTCACATTTAAAAGCGGTGAAACGCATCTTTCGATATCTTATAGGAACATCTAAATTAGGATTATGGTATCCTCATAATGTTTCCTTTATTTTGCATGGTTTTTCGGATTCAGATTATGCGGGATGTTCTTTAGATAGGAAAAACACTAGTGACACTTGTCATTTTATCGGCCCTTCACTTATTTCATGGTCGAGTAGGAAACAGAATTCTGTTGCGCTCTCTACTACCGAGGCCGAATATATTGCACTAGGTAGTTGTTGTGCCCAAGCTCTTTGGATGTCACAAACGTTAGAAGACTTTGACATGCAACAAAGTAGTGTAGAATTAAAGTGTGATAATAAAAGTGTTATAGACTTAACTAACAATCTCGTATTACACTCTAGATCTAAGCATATAGATGTCCGACATCATTTTATAAGGGATCATATTAAGAAGGGTAATATAAAAATCAACTTTATAGGCACGGACAATCAACTAGCGGATATATTCACAAAACCGTTACCGGATTCCCGTTTTTCTATGCTTCGGCTAGAATTGGGAATCCTAGACATTTCACAATGATTATATCACTACTTAAAACCTATAAAAAAATTGAAAACATCGCAATAGCCTTACATTTTAAAAAGAAAAACTAAATGTTAACATAAACATTCACCACATCAATTATGTCCAAATCTTAAAAATTATTACAGAATTTTAATAAAAGGGTACTTAAAAAGTCTCAAAATAGAAGTTCACAAAATTAGGAAGAGATCTGGGCTGGGCAGCTGTCGGATGGCGACAGTGAGCTGTCGGATGGCGATATCCCCCAGAACTCTATTTCAATCCGACTCCTTCTCATTCCGACTACCTGCTCCACTGCTTTCAGGAATATCAAAATCTGATCTCCTTACTACTGTCTTCCTCCGTCCACTGCTTTCAGGAATATCAAATTCTGTTTTACACTAGTTTGTTCAATACCTGATTCTATAAATGTTCATATGAGATTTTTTGTATCTTGCATAAAGGATTCTTCTTGTGTTATTATTCAAAACAATAGCTTACCACATGATTAAGGGTCTGTTTGGCGCAGCTCTGGCGGCTGGAAAAGTTCTAATCCAGCCGCCAGAGCTGATTTTAGGATGTTTGGCGCAGCTCTGGGGAGCAGTTTTTTGAAAATCGCGGACGAATTTTTGCTCTTTTCCGGAATCTGGCAGGGCCCCGCGTTCAGCGCTAGGGAAATCGATTCCGCCTTTTTGCTCTCGTTCCCGATACCTCCAGAAAACCCATCGTTCACGATCTCGCCCGCCGCCGCCGCCCTAGCTCTCGTTCACGATCTCCCTTTCGTTCACGATCTCGCCTCCCTAGTTCACAATCTCGCCTCCCTAGCTAGCGGCCGACGACGTGCTCTCGTTCTCTTCTCCCCCCATCTGCGCAACGATCCCGATCTCCTCCGCCGAGCTTTCTCGCCTGGTTTCCCGTTCTCGACCGAGCTCGCCGACCACCGCGCAGTTCACGATCCCGATCTCCTCTCCAGGCGCTGCTTCCTCCGGCGTTTCCGTTCGACTGCACAGTCATCACCAACCTCCGGCGATTCCAGATCTGCTTGATTTAAGGTATATACCCGTATTTTTTTTTCATTTACAATTTCTTTGGCATTCGACTTGCAAGAATGGTGTGTTTGTGTTTGTATTTATTTTGGATTTGTGAGTGTTTGTGTGTGTGTGTGTGTTTGGATGAGTGTGTGTGCGTGTGTTGTGTATGCATGTGGATGTGTGTGTGTTTGTTTTAGGATGAGTGTGTGCTTGTTTCATGTGTATGTGTGGATGTGTGTGTGTGTATGTATGTCTTTTGGATTTGTGTGTGTATTTTATTTTGGATTTGTGTGTGTGTTTTTGGATGAGTGTGTGTGTTTGTTGTGTGGATGTTGTGTGTATGGATGTGTATGTGTGTGTTTTGGATGAGTGTTTGTATGTGTGTGTGTTTTGGATGAGTGTGTGAGTGTTGTGTGTATGTGTATGTTTGGATGTGTGTGTGTGTGTGAGTGTGTGGATGTTTGTATGTGTATGTTTGGATGTGTGTGTGTTTGTTTTAGGATGAGTGTGTGCTTGTTTCATGTGTATGTGTGGATGTGTGTGTGTGTCTTTTGGATTTGTGTGTGTATTTTATTTTGGATTTGTGTGTGTTTGTATGTGTGTTTGTATGTGTGTGTGTGTGTGTTTTTGGATGAGTGTGTGTTTGTTGTGTGGATGTTGTGTGTATGGATGTGTGTGTGTGTGTGTATTTTTTAGATGATGTATGTGTATGTTTGGATGTGTGTGTGTGTGAGTTTGTTTGTGTGTATGTGTATGTTTGGATGTGTGTGTGTATTTTTTAGAGGATGTTGTGTGTGAGTGTGTGTTGTGTGTATGTGTATGTTTGTTTGTGTGTATGTGTATGTGTGTATGTGTATGTGTGTATGTGTATGTTTTGGATGTTGTGTGTATGTGTATGTTTGGATGTGTGTGTGTGAGTTTGTTTGTGTGTGTGTGTGTGTTTTGGATGAGTGTGTTTGTATGTTTGGATATGTGTGTTGTGTGTGTTTGTATGTTTTGGATGTTGTGTGTATGGATGTTTCTAAAATTGCATTACTTATTAATAGTGTAATGGGTAAACCAAAAGAAGGAGGAATCATAGCGAGTTGGGAGTCTAGCGAGGTGTTGTTATTTTGTGATCTCTGCATAAAAGAGATTGGTTTGGGGAATCGGCCTACCACCCACTTTAGCAAAGAATGGTGGAAAAATTTGATTGCGGGGTTTAAAGAACGTACCAGGAAAAGCTACGATCGAATGCAAATGAAAAATAAATGGGATCATTTGAAGAAGGATTGGAAGTTATGGAAGGAGCTGAAACATGGCGAGACTGGTTTAGGTTGGGATCCAGAGAAGAGAACTATTGCTGCATCAGAAGAATGGTGGGCAGAAAAGATAAAGGTGAAAACAAATTCAATTTTCATTTCATGGTAGTAGTTCTTATTTTGACAAATTTTAATATTGTTGAATTGATTATAACAGGTTGTTGCAGCAGCGAAAAAATTTCAATACGGAGGTATTGCACCTGAGTTGGAGGAGAAACTGAACACCATGTTCAGTCAGGTTGTCGCAACTGGAGAAGACTCATGGGCTCCTTCTGTTGGGAGTTTGCCACCGGATGTGGGGAGGATCCATTTGGAAGATAATGATGTAGAAGATGTCATAGAGAACAATCAAGGTGGCCCTGAAGAGATTGGTCATTCAACAACCATTGGGAATGCGTCCACCTCGGCAAGTAAAAGAAGAAAGATCGGGAAGAACAAAGGAATGACATTTTCTTTGATGTCAGACTTACATCAATCCACCCTAGCTGTGAAGCCTCCACCAGTTATCACAGTCAAAGAGGTGGTGGAGTTGATTTCCAGTAGCCCAGAGATACGGGCAAACCAGGATGTATATTACTTTGCTCTCGACCACATCAGGGACAAGACCAGTAGGGAGATCTTCATGAGTATTCCAGAAGATATGCGTGTTTGGTGGATTATGAAGGCGTATGAGAAGAGGGTTCAGTGATGTTATTTTTAAAAAATTGTTATGTTTTAAGTTTTAAAAACCTTTTATGTGGTATTTTATGACTTTCTACTTCATGTTGATTAACCTTTTTATGTGGTCGGATTTATATTAGTTGTTGTGGTATTTTCTTCACATAGATTATGATAAATGTTATGTGATACTTTAAATGCAGGTACTACAATGGAAGAGCATGACTCCTCTGAGGATTCCGGGGATTCAACAAGTCTTTCGCCTGAGCGGAGACAATATATAGAGTACTGTCGTGTAGTTATGTCATCGATCGAGAGGATGAGTTATCATGTTCGTGACACACGACCATGCATGACATCTACCCAAATAGGTGATAAATGGATTAAAGAGTTACTAGAAGGACATCCAGATAGGATTCATGATGCATTTAGGATGTCGAAACGCATTTTCATAGATTTACTTCATAAACTAGAGGTAGATCATGAACTTCAAGGGTCACAACGGACGTCTTCAAGAGAAGTCCTAGGGATTACATTGTATATCTTAGCACAAGGAGGTTCCGTTAGATTGGCGAAAGAGCGATTCCAGCACTCGACCGAAACAATTAGTAGATATTTTTCGAAATGTCTAAGATCTCTTTTGTTACTCTCAATTGATGCTATAAAGCCTATAGACCGTCAGTTCAGAGATATTCCGGCTGAGATAAGGTATGATGCTCGTTACATGCCATTCTTCAAGGAATGCGTTGGTGCAATCGACGGTACACATGTAGATGCGAGGATACCAGTAGAAGATCAAGTCAGATACATAGGACGTCACGGCACTACGACGCAAAATGTAATGGCAGTCTGTGATTTTAACATGTGTTTTACATTTGCCCTGGCTGGATGGGAGGGATCTGCTCATGATAGTCGCATCTTCGCACGCGCATTGACAGACGATAGATTGCATTTTCCGCATCCCCCACAAGGTATAGTAATCAATATTTTTACATTCATTCAAATCCTTCGAATATCCACCAATGTTTGCTTGTTTAACATACCAAATTAATACAGGTAAATATTATTTAGTTGATGCTGGCTACCCATTAAAGATGGGTTATTTGAAGCCGTATCCGGATACAAGATATCACTTGGCAGACTTTGCCCGTGGGAGTCGGCCTGTTCAAGGAAGGCAAGAACATTTCAATAGGGCACATTCATCTCTTCGCAGTGTTATTGAGCGAACGTTTGGAGTGTGGAAGAAGAAGTGGCACATTCTGAGCAAAATGCCACAGTACAGCTTCAAGAAACAGAGGTCCATAGTGTTGGCCACAATGGCCTTACATAACTTCATTCGTAGACATCCTTCTCGCTGGGACCCTGAGTTTAATGTGTGTGATGCTGATGAGTCTTCTTTCGCTCCCTCAGAGGATGAAGACCCTGCGGCGGAGGATGATATTGGAAGCGATATGGGTGATGCTGCTGGAGCTGAACAGATGTCTACAGTACGAGATAGCATTGCCGAAGAAATATACGGGGCGCGTGGATAGCATTAACAAAGAATTATGTAAAAGACTATTGTTATCGGTTATCTTTTATTATTTTTCATGTTAAAAACTGATGTATTTTTAAGTTCTAAAAAAACAGCTTCCAAAAGCTGTTTCTCCAAACAGCAAAATTAGAAAATCGCTTTTCAAAGCGCACTTCTGCACAGAACACCCAAACACTCTGCAGCTTTTCAAAACTGCTCCCCAGAGAGCTCTTTTAAAACAGCTTTATCCGGACAGCAACTTTTCAATCCGCCAGAGCTGTCCCAAACAGACCCTAAGCTGTTCAATCTTAACTTATCATTGTGATGACACTTTCATATAGTAATTACGAATTGTTTTCGCATGCCTCTAAGTATAAGAAATCTTTTATCTATGACAATGAGCAATCACAAACACTTACTTTGGTAATACATGTTAATGAAATTTATTGTATACATACATCATGATTGATCGAACATAACACAATACATTTCATAAATGTCACCTTCACCTTTGATACTTTGCACTTATTCAAATTTTACCATTTATGGCATTCAACTGAATTCGGAGATCCTTCACATCTATGAATCCTCAAAACAAAAAAAAGGAGGAAAATTCAAATGCAAAACATTCATTTTGCCAAAAATGTTGAAAGACATAAAAAAATTGAAAAGGATCCTCCACCAAGCACTACTTAGCCTCCTGATAAGTCTTAATGAGCATTGTGAGGTTAAGCACCTTGGAAAGAATTGTAAAGTGTCTTGCAAAAACAAAATGGTCCTTTTATGTATATTTGCAAAGTTTCTGGTTCAAAAGTATGGGCTTTATGTATATTTATGTTATGTTTACCAATTCCATGGTCATGTATATTTTAAATATATTCATATGTATTCTTTCTCAAAGTATCACTACTACACTTCATTGTTATTTATAAAATTTCTTCTTATGAGAATTGGTCCGAAACGATTCAATATTCTATATCCTCCTGTGTCTCTCTCTGATAATTGAAATTGAATCTCATCATGGTTAAGTATATTTCCTTCTATACATTATAACACATTACTAGAATGCTTAGCCTCATCTCTATGATTACTTATCTCAATATTCTATCACTTACAAAGCTTCCGCCAGTATACTCTGACTCTCCCTATATTCTTTCTTATTTTCTAAAAAGATCTCTAAAATCCTCTTTCCTCGTCTCTATTAACATCTTTTGCTAATATCAAAGGGGGAGAAGATAATAAGAAATCAATTAAATCACTAAAAACACTTAATTAATTAAGTGAGCATTCATGTAGGGGAAGTTTATAAGTCGGGGGAGAATAATTTTAGAAGGAGCTAATATTAAGGGGGAGATCATATTAAGGGGGAGATCATATTAAGGGGGAGATCATATTAAGGGGGAGATCTTAAGCTCACACTTGTACACACACAATGCACTTTTCACTATCTCAATAGGATTTATTCGATTTCTTTTTATAAGGATTTGTTATTATCAAAATGGGGAGATTGTTGGAGCATGCGTTCCACACTCGTCCGGTTTGAGAATAACAAATCCCGAATGTATTTGATCCTATTTTTGATTAATGGTGTGCAGATAACAGGTGCAAGAATAACATGTTTTCAATTGGAGCAAAATGACAATTTTCCAGAATCTGGAGCTATCGGATTTCCGACAGCGATATCGGATTTCCGACAGCGCACTATATCATCCGTTTTCCAATCTCTGATCGACGGTTATGTGCTATCGGATTTCCGATATCGCTAATGGATGGCGACAGCCCACGATCTTCCAATAACGCCAGGACGTGCAGCAGTTACCTTAGCTAACGGATATCCGATAGTGATATCGGATATCCGACAGCCCACGTCTCAACCACGACCTCAACTCCACGCAGAAACGTCGAATTAGTGGGACACGTGGCAGCTTCTGGAGATATCGGATTCCGGCGACAGTAGCTATCGGATGTCGACAGCTCTTTTTCTTAAAAGAGTTCAAAACTTCGTGGAATTTAGTTCTTGAGATTTCCAGGGCTTTCTTCCAGAGTGCATACGAACCAGAAAGCTCAAGAACACCATCAACTCCCATTTGTGCAAAGAAGGATTGAGATTGAAGACGAGATCGGACGCACTTCTACATCAACGATCATCTCGAGGCTTCAACCTTCCTTTCAGAGATCTGAATTTCTAGGGAGTTCTTTTCATTTTGTATTTCATTCACATTTACTTTTCACTTTGTAAT
Source organism: Dactylorhiza incarnata (assembly GCA_033032865.1). Taxonomy (NCBI): domain Eukaryota; kingdom Viridiplantae; phylum Streptophyta; class Magnoliopsida; order Asparagales; family Orchidaceae; genus Dactylorhiza; species Dactylorhiza incarnata. Next base: position 6,565,552 of record JAWHQI010000127.1, on the reverse strand, counting down.
CGTTATAGAAATCGTCGCCTTGCGTGCGGCGTCTAAGTCCTTGCGCGGCTTAGGGGAAAATCGCTTCCTTGTGCGGAGCGTCCAAGTCCTTGCGTGGCTTGGTAGGAAATCGTGGCCTTGTGTGCTACGTCTAGATCTTGGGAAGATCTAGAGGGTAGGCTTGAGCTTGATCTAGGGAGAGACAAGTGATAGCCTTCCGATCCTTGGGAGAAGGATTGGTAAAATCAAAATTATTGAAATTTATATTATCATATTTGTGCATTGATCTTAAGCATTGTTAAGATCATTTTATTGTATGTAAATTTCATGATTAATATAATTATGCTTCTTTCATTAATTGCAAATTTGGTTGCTTAATCTTTAACTTAGAAATTTGTGTTTGGTTTAATACAAAAATTACATTGGTTTGAAATTGTTTACAAGTAATTTTTTAGAAAAGTAAAATCTGTTTAAAAAATTATTAAGTAAAAAATTATATTTTAAACACACCCTTATTCACCCCCCTCTAAGGGCGTCACACGATCCAACAGGATACTCCCACACACGGTACACCCACGGGAAAGAAATCACACACACGAATCCACGAGACCGCAAGGATAACACCACACACGCACGGATCTACGGGACCGCAGGGATAACACCACACACGAATCTACGAGACTGCGAGGATAAGAGAGAAAGGGGAAAAACCACCAAAGGCTATACCACCTACCAATCATCAAGGAAAAACTTAAGGAGACAAACAACACACGACATAAGCCTAGAGGCCATGTGGAACGAAGGCGAAGTCGGGAATGCTCATCCGAGTCGCCTTTGTCTCAAACACTCTCCTCATGTGAAAAGCACGTGCATATAGGCATAACACTAAGAAAAGACAAATAATCATAAGCCACACAAGAAAAATAGCACACAAAAACTTCAGCAATGGCAAGATATCAGCAACTCTGGAGACGACTGCAAAGAACGACGGTGGAGAGAAGCAGGGAACAATCTCTCCGACAAGAACTGTAGTGGGGACAATCAACAACATCATGAAAGGCAAACATCAGATTTAAATCACCGGCAGGATTAGTAGAGCAACCAACAGCGGCAGGCAGACGAGAAGAAGGGAAGACGGAGGCGAGCCCAGGCGGAGAAGAAGGGGACGAGCGCAGACGACAACAGGAGCGCAGGAGGCAGACGCGAGCAGCGAGATCTGCGGGAGGAAGAGTCGTTTCGTCGATGGAAGCAGTGGTCGTCAACATCGATGGGAGTAGTTGTCGACGGTGTCGACGGAATCGAGCGCATCAGCAGGGGTCGACGACGAGAGAGGTCGACGGGCAGAAGCAGACGGGATCTGGCGTCGGGAGAAGTAGCGACGATAGAAGCTCCAGCGACAACAATAGCCGACGGAAACAAGATCTGCACCGAGCAACACTAGTTGTCGTCGACGGGAGAAGAGGGAGCTTGGCAGCAATCGCCGATGGCAGAAGTAGGGGACGGAGCTCTTGTCGACGTAGAGGAAGAGGCGGCCACTCCCGTCGATGGAGTCAATCGTCCATTCTGTTGACGGGAGTGGGCAGGATTCTTCTCGTCGGGAGCCCTAGCAGCGGCGCAGGACAGGGACGGGACCGAAAAAAATGGGAAGCGGAAGCAGCCGGGAGACGGGACCGGGATCAAGCGAAACCTAACTCCTCTGATACCAAGTAGAAAGAAATAGAAATGCTTAAAATTATCTTATTCATCCACAAAGAGGGGAAATATATAGAAAATACAATGATACATAAAACTTGACTCACAATGTGGGACTAAATCCACTCACATGCTAATAGACCAATATTAATAATCTCAACTGATAGAATGGATATTAATAATCTTATTCTACCGCCTCACCGCCGTCTGAAGTTCGTAACATTGGTGCTCTTCATCGAGATCTGAATTCTAGGATGGTCAGAGTATCTTCACGTGGCAAATAAAAAGCCCTCAACACACAAGATTCATGTGAAGACACCTGGAAGGAATTCGATCGTCGGAAAGAAGACTTGAACGACCAATTTAATGCTGTCCAGGAGTATATATACTAAATGGAAAAGTGGGTACTATCAGAACTTCAGAATTTCCAGCAGGACTTTCATCACATGTTCTTGGAAATGCAGAAATCTTTGGCACTACTGGCTACCAATTCCGAGCGCAGGGACAAGGAATATTCGGGACCATCCCGGTTCCAGGCTCCGAATCTTGATGGCGGAGCATCCTCATCGTCATTACCCGACATCCATGAGATGCGTCCCGTTCCACCTATAGCTTCATAGGGATTTCCCTCAGCTTATGATGAACCAGAAAGATCAACCCACAATGTCATAATTCTGACTATCCATCCCGCTCATTTACCAGACAGGGTAGGAGGCACAATTTTTCTTTTGAACAACAGTACAATCACGTGTACCAGAACCCCCATTATCCTCTAGATGATCTTCCAGAACCATAATTGACGGGTCCACATTGGGCTCAACTTCCTCAGAGAACACCAGAAAATTTCAATTCAAAACATGTAAGATTTATCTTTCCCCGCTTTTCTACTGATGATCCAACTGACTGGATTTATCAAGCAGAATCATACTTCAGGTATAACCTCATCCTTCCATACGATTTTGTACTTTTTTCCTCGGACCATTTAGATAAACCAGCGTCAAGGTGGTACCATGGTTTAATTCGAAATAACTATTGTCATGATCGGGGAATCTTCAAAAGGACCATTCTTGATTATTTAAGGATCAACCCACAATGTCATAATGACATGTGTTCGCTCAACACCCGCAGACTCCTCACCAGACGTATAAACTCGCTCGACTATATGAGGATCAGGCTTGGGAAGACAATCATACAGACAAGTATCCACCCTACAATCATACAGACAAGTATCTCGAGCCGAATTCCAAGACAAACATGAAAAAGGCTTGTGTTATAACTGCGATGAAAAGATTTATGCCGGTCAAAATGTAAAAATAGAGTCAACTTATTTGTTTTAGAGGAAGATCATAATACTGATCATGATTCAAACAATTCTTTTGATGATGAACTTGAAAATTCCCCGGCCACCGATCGTCCAGATTTAGCTTAAATGCATTCATTGGCTCTTATTCAGTAAAGTAATTTCATATTATAGGAATTATTAATCAACACCACCAAGTACACATACTTATTTAGGGCAATGTTATAAGCACGCCGTTTTTGGCTATTAACCGCCAAGCTTTAATAACACACCAAAATGGTTATTTTCACACCGACACGTTAATGACACCCTAAATTTAAAATTTTAATTTTTGCACATCATATTTAAAAATTTCATTGTTGCTTACCAAAGTTAAAAATTGATTTAGGCACACCAAAGTTAAAAATTGATTTATGCACACCAAAGTAAAAATTGATTTATGCACACCAAAGTAAAAGTTGATTTATGCCACAAAAATGAGAACTACATACACTAACACATTTTCATGTGAAAAACTAAATACACTCACAAATTTTCATGTATTTTCATGTGAAAACTAAATACATGTTCTAAAATTGAAGAATTCCTGGGTTTAAAAATACACGTTCTAAAACCTTTTAATGTTTGGTAAGGGAATGGTATCTCTCTAAAATGTCAGGGCAAGTTTCCTCAATTGATTTTAGAAATCCAAGGCACTTATCCATTCAGCTCACCCGTTCTTTTAGTTAAAAAGGACGGCTTATGCATCGACTATAGAGCTTTGAACGCAGTCACTCTTAAGGATTCTTTCCCTATGACAATAATAGATGAATTACTTGATGTGTTAATTAATGCTACATTTTTTTTCAAAATTAGATCTCCAATCACATACCATCTAGTCAATGGGTTGACCTTTTGGACACATCAAGGCTTATACAAATTTGTCGTTATGCGATTTGGGTTGGCAAATGCCTCCACAACATTTCAAGCACTTATGAAATCCATTTTCCAGCCATTTTAAAGGAAGTCCACGGTGATTTTCTTTGATGACGTCCTAATATATAGCCGGGATTCAACATCTCATCTTCAACATTTATGGTTATTATTTTCCACCTTATTACAAATCATTTATATGTAAGACAATCCAAATTTTCTTTTATGGTGACTTCGGTTGAGTTTCTTGGCCATATCATATCTACCAACAAAGTAGAAACCACACCAGACCAAATCAAAGCTATCATGGCGTGGCCAATTCCTAAGACACCATGGCAGTTATGATCCTTATTAGGTTTATCCGGCTATTACAAGCGTTTTATCCCTAATTACGCAACGATTACTTCCCCTCTTACTAACTTGCTTGTTAAGGATGGATTTCTTTGGAACTCCGATGCAACCGATGCATTTCTTTGATTAAAACAACACTTATCTTCGAATAACATTCTAGTTGCAGTCGGAGAATATATTTCATGCGTCGAATATAATTTGACCAAAGCTCAATTTGGTCAACATGATGACTCCAATGTGCTTCTCGTCTTATAACGATCAAGACTGCCGCCGAGTATGTCAAGGAGGGACGTATATCTATGAGAGCTAATCGGAGCACCTCACGCGGTGGAGCGTGAGCTAGAAGAGCAAGAGCAGCAGCAACAGGGAGAACAATAATAGGAGCAATAGTTTTGGCCTGGTGCTGGTTACCCCTATTGGGAGGTTGTGGATTCTAGAGGTTAGAGGTGTCCTCCGCATGAATAAAGGAGACTTTGCACGACATCACCACAAAGTAGAAACCACACCAGACTTTATGTTTTTAATTAAAAATAATTTGATATTTGGTTTGTATGACTTTAAGCATCCATCCATCTATGGATTGTATGCTTTTGTTCTACTTTTGTATATGCAATTTGCCTTGTTTCTCTGTTTTGTTTGCACGATACTTGTATTTTGTTTCATGCATAAAATCCTCTCTAAGACATACATTTGATGTAAGCTCAAGGAACGAAGATCATACGCGCATCCCCGGTTGTTTCTACTTCTCTCAATCTTTTATCTCTTAAATACTTATTTGTTTATCCATTGCATATAATACATAGTCTAAGTTTGCGAGAAAATAATTGGTGTCATTTCATATTATGATGTATCTTACTACCTGCTACTTTGTGATTTTAATAAGTCTTGAAAATTTGATTGATGACATCTTCACTAGTTGGTTTATCATTTTATTACAAGTTTAAATTCTTTTGTAACATTCTTAAATTTGACTTTTTCTTTGGAAAAATGATAAAGCACATGGTTTGTAGTTTTGTATGTGACTTATTAGAGAAGGACTATGAATATGCAAGATTGGTTTGCCTTTCTTTTCATCCAAAACTTTTCTGATTTATTCTCAAAGTTAAGGTAGTTAGAGGTTTTCATTCTAAGATATGATTAAGGCAATCCTTATTTTTCACCATATTGGAATTTTTTCAAGCCTATCACATCATTTTATCACTAGCTTCTCCTTTGAGCTTTATCCCTTATTTATTTGATAAACCCACTATATTATTCATCAAAGCCAAATTTCCCATGCTAATACATGATGAGAGCATAATTATACTATTTTTAATGTCATCTGCATTAGATAAAGCTCTCATTTTATATTCGTAATTATCATTTCATGTGTTATTTCACACATTTATTTGTTTTCAGGACAAATGAGCAAAAGTTGGACAAAGTGACAGATGGATGAAGTAATAAGGAGCTCAAGAGGAGCAACCCCCAAAAAGTTGAAAATGTCCACGTCGTAAGTCCACAACATGGACTTTGGGCCTGTACATGGGAAAATGATTCAGTCGTATCATGAAGCCATGTTGGGCGGTTATAATTCCAAACGACGTGGTTTTTGGGCGATAGACCAAGGGGCACAGCCGTATCTGGTTTCATTGAAATAACACTCTTTCTCTTCTGAAACTTCGTTGTTTGGAGTCATCTTAAGACCGAAATCAACAATATAGGGAGGAAGCCAACGAAGAGAGAGTGATCGATGTGGGAAGTTCTTTGTCTTTATCTATATCTTTCTAGATTTCTCTTTTTTATAGGTTTTCTCTTTTGAATGTCTATTTAATCCATACATTGTACATGTTTGTTTAACTTGTGGATTGATTTTAAGTACTTTACTATTTTATCATTATTAGTGTTAGAATCTTTCTTCGACTTATCTACATGGTTTATTTATTTGAATTGGTAGTTTGCTAGTGTCGTTTTCATAATCCGAGTGTTCATGATTTCATAGGCCTCAGTGCATTGTTTTATGAATAGATCATGCGTAGATAAAGAGTGTTGCATATAATCCTGAAAGAATAAGACACCATAAATCTCCCAGATTAAGGTCAACTTAATAGTGTGATTAATAGAATGATAAAACAAATTTTAGGGGTTTCTACAAAGCAAGCTGCATTCTCAATTAGTTCAGTGTACAACCCTCATATTTTCCGAGCCGGTGTGACCCGGCATGAGCAGGGTCGTTGTGTTACCCGTGATCCGTCAAGACCAAATCGAAAGTTAAGCGGACCGAGGCAGGCAGGTCGACCTCTCGGAGGCGACCAAGACCGAGCGAGGCTAAGGAATAACCCGAGGAAGGAAGTAATGGAGCAAGTGGGGGAGGCTTCTCCCATTCTCCACTTGTGGTTGGCGAGTGGGGGAGGCTCCCCCCACTCGCCCCTTGTGGTTGGCGAGTGGGGGAGGCTCCCCCCACTCGCCCCTTGTGGTTGGCGAGTGGGGGAGGCTCCCCCCACTCGCCCCTTGTGGTTGGCGAGTGGGGGAGGCTCCCCCCACTCGCCCCTTGTGGTTGGCGAGTGGGGGAAGCTCCCCCACTCGCCCCTTGGTGTTGGCGAGTGGGGGAGGCTCCCCCCACTCGCCCCTTGGTGTTGGCGAGTGGGGGAGGCTCCCCCCACTCGCCCCTTGGTGTTGGCGAGTGGGGGAGGCTCCCCCCACTCGCCCCTTGGTGTTGGCGAGTGGGGGAGGCTCCCCCCACTCGCCCCTTGCTGGTGGCGAGTGGGGGAAGCTCCCCCCACTCGCCCCTTGCTGCTGGCGAGTGGGGGAAGCTCCCCGCACTCGCCCCTTGCGACTATTCGCAGTCCAATTTTGGCTGTTCGCAGTCCATTTTTGGGAAAGTCTATAAATAGACCCCCATGGGCACCTTGGGAAGGGTTGGTTCTGACCCCCCTCTCTCGCGTGTGAGCAAGCACTATCCCTCCCCTCCCCTTGACGTTGAGGGTGATCGGTGAGGTGTTCCTTAGTGCCCTCCAAGGTGCCCAGGCTCAGCATTGGCTTGGGAGGGGAAGCGCTCTAAGATCTTCCGGGTACGTGGTGGGACCTCCGCGCTGCAGCTTAAGGGGTCCATTTGTGGATTCAAGTGTTCATCAAGTCCGAGTCTCCTAGTTCCTAGCAACCGGTCACGGGTCGAGGCTCAGGTCAAGTAAGGGTTAGTCGCAACCCCCTTTCGAACGCTGAAACCGGGAAACTGGTTTCAACATTCTGGTGCGGTGAGCGTGGAAGCGACTAGTTCGGAAAGCTCTGAGCCATGTCTCATGGCTGGAAGCGACGAGTTGGGAGACTCGCCTCCGGCGTGCGAGTATGTAAAGAAGGGCGACGTCGATGAGTTCAGCAAAGGGATCCTGGAGCTCCTGCAGGTCGCATCCTTCACTCGCGGCGAATGCTCGACACCACCTGCAGGGAGGCGATAAGAACGCCCCCGTCCAACCAGGGGGGAGTAACTTCACCTGGAAGGGCCAAGAAGGAGTTGCGGAGACAGAAGAAGTGGCGAAGAAGATGACCAAGGAGCGTGCGGCCAAGTGAAGTGCCCAGGAAGGGCGAGATGTAAGTGAAGTGTCCAGGAAGGGCGAGATGTAAGTGAAGTGCCCAGGAAGGGCGAGATGTAAGTGAAGTGCCCAAGAAGGGCGAGGTGTAATAAAGTGCCCTGGAAGGGCGTAGGGTAGTGAAGTTGTAATAGACGAACTAGGAATGAAAAAGGGTTCTGGGGTAATACCCCGATCTAAGATCCCTGACTGGAGATCCCCCGCCGGGCTCAGTCATGCCGGTAGATGGGGGACTCGTCAGGTCGACTCGCGGTTCAACAACCGATTGGGAAGGCGTTGAGTTCCTCCACCCCCGGTTGAGCTAAGACTCCCAGGACATGGATGGGTACTTCCACCTCCAATCAGTAAAGGGACTGGGAAGGCGTTGAGTTCCTCCAACCCCGGTTGAGCTAAGACTCCCAGGACATGGATGGGTACTTCCACCTCCAGTCAGACTGGGAAGGCGTTGAGTTCCTCCAACCCCGGTTGAGCTAAGACTCCCAGGACATGGATGGGTACTTCCACCTCCAGTCAGATTGGGAAGGCGTTGAGTTCCTCCACCCCCGGTTGAGCTAAGACTCCCAGGACATGGATGGGTACTTCCACCTCCAATCAGTAAAGGGACTGGGAAGGCGTTGAGTTCCTCCAACCCCGGTTGAGCTAAGACTCCCAGGACATGGATGGGTACTTCCACCTCCAGTCAGACTGGGAAGGCGTTGAGTTCCTCCAACCCCGGTTGAGCTAAGACTCCCAGGACATGGATGGGTACTTCCACCTCCAGTCAGATTGGGAAGGCGTTGAGTTCCTCCACCCCCGGTTGAGCTAAGACTCCCAGGACATGGATGGGTACTTCCACCTCCAATCAGTAAAGGGACTGGGAAGGCGTTGAGTTCCTCCACCCCCGGTTGAGCTAAGACTCCCAGGACATGGATGGGTACTTCCACCTCCAGTCGGATTGGGAGGGCGTGGAGTTCCTCTGCCTCCAGGTGAAGGTAAGCACCTAGGACGCAGGTGGGTACTTTCGCCTCCAATCTGTAAGATCCTTGACTAAAGATACCGCTCCCCAGACTCAGTCATGTCGGCAGATGGGAGGCTCATCAGATCGATTAACTACCCAATGATCGGTTCAAGTAAGGTATCAAATCCTCCAGCGGTACAGGGGAAGAGGTTAAAAGGAAAAGCAAATGCAAAAAGTACATAACTCCTATAAGGAGCGGGAGAAAAGAAGGAAGAACTGGCCACCCTCACGACCAGGGGCAGCAGTCGCCACTGCTGGGAGGTGAGTCGGATCGCCCGGGTGAAGGAAAGAACTCGGGCAAGATGTCGCTGGCAGAGACCCCCCTCCAGTTAACTCGGAGGGCATCCACATCATGATGGCAACTCACCATGGCTCAGGCTGTTGACGTCACGATCTTCCCCCGAGCGCGCTCAACTTCAGCAGGCCGGGAGGGGGCCGGCGTCGCTGCCCTCGAAGGTACACTTCTTCCTCCTCCCCTCTCCTCTTCTGCATCCACTTCCAGTTGAGCTCTGCTCCCTGGAAGGTGTTGAGCTGCCTCCACTTTCAGTTGAGCTCTGCTCCCTGGAATGTGTTGAGGTCCCTCCGTCTCAGGTTGAGTTCGACTCGACCAGAGATGTTGAGGTCCCTCCATCTCAGGTGGAGTTCGACTCGCCCAGAGATGTTAAGTTCCCTCCATCTCAGGTTGAGTTCGACTCGCCCAGAGATGTTGAGTTCCCTCCATCTCAGGTTGAGTTTGGCTCGACCAGAGATGTGGAGTTCCCTCCGTCTCAGGTTGAGTTCGACTCGACCAGAGATGTTGAGTTCCCTCCATCTCAGATTGAGTTCGACTCGACCAGAGATGTGGAGTTCCCTCCGTCTCAGGTTGAGTTTGACTCGACTAGAGATGTTGAGTTCCCTTCATCTCAGGTTGAGTTCGACTCGACCAGAGATGTTGAGTTTCCCCCATCTCAGGTTGAGTTCGGCTCGACCAGAGATGTGGAGTTTCCTCCGTCTCAGGTTGAGTTCGACTCGACTAGAGATGTTGAGTTCACTCCATCTCAGGTGGAGTTCGACTCGCCCAGAGATGTTGAGTTCCCTCCATCTCAGGTGGAGTTCGACTCGCCCAGAGATGTTGAGTTCCCTCCATCTCAGGTTGAGTTCGACTCGCCCAGAGATGTTGAGTTCACTCCATCTCAGGTGGAGTTCGACTCGCCCAGAGATGTTGAGTTCCCTCCATCTCAGGTTGAGTTCGACTCGCCCAGAGATGTTGAGTTCCCTCCATCTCAGGTTGAGTTCGACTCGCCCAGAGATGTTGAGTTCCCTCCATCTCAGGTTGAGTTTGGCTCGACCAGAGATGTGGAGTTCCCTCCGTCTCAGGTTGAGTTCGACTCGACCAGAGATGTTGAGTTCCCTCCATCTCAGGTTGAGTTCGACTCGACCAGAGATGTGGAGTTCCCTCCGTCTCAGGTTGAGTTTGACTCGACTAGAGATGTTGAGTTCCCTTCATCTCAGGTTGAGTTCGACTCGACCAGAGATGTTGAGTTTCCCCCATCTCAGGTTGAGTTCGGCTCGACCAGAGATGTGGAGTTTCCTCCGTCTCAGGTTGAGTTCGACTCGACTAGAGATGTTGAGTTCACTCCATCTCAGGTGGAGTTCGACTCGCCCAGAGATGTTGAGTTCCCTCCATCTCAGGTGGAGTTCGACTCGCCCAGAGATGTTGAGTTCCCTCCATCTCAGGTTGAGTTCGACTCGACCAGAGATGTTGAGTTTCCCCCATCTCAGGTTGAGTTCGGCTCGACCAGAGATGTGGAGTTTCCTCCGTCTCAGGTTGAGTTCGACTCGACTAAGAGATGTTGAGTTCACTCCATCTCAGGTGGAGTTCGACTCGCCCAGAGATGTTGAGTTCCCTCCATCTCAGGTGGAGTTCGACTCGCCCAGAGATGTTGAGTTCCCTCCATCTCAGGTTGAGTTTGACTCGCCCAGAGATGTTGAGTTCACTCCATCTCAGGTGGAGTTCGACTCGCCCAGAGATGTTGAGTTCCCTCCATCTCAGGTTGAGTTCGACTCGCTCAGAGATGTTGAGTTCCCTCCATCTCAGGTTGAGTTCGGCTCGACCAGAGATGTGGAGTTCCCTCCGTCTCAGGTTGAGTTCGACTCGACCAGAGATGTTGAGTTCCCTCCATCTCAGGTTGAGTTCGACTCGACCAGAGATGTTGAGTTTCCCCCATCTCAGGTTGAGTTCGGCTCGACCAGAGATGTGGAGTTTCCTCCATCTCAGGTGGAGTTCGACTTGCCCAGAGGTGTTGAGTTCCCTCCATCTCAGGTTGAGTTCGACTCGCCCAGAGATGTTGAGTTCACTCCATCTCAGGTGGAGTTCGACTCGCCCAGAGATGTTGAGTTCCCTCCATCTCAGGTTGAGTTCGACTCGCCCAGAGATGTTGAGTTCCCTCCATCTCAGGTTGAGTTCGGCTCGACCAGAGATGTTGAGTTCACTCCATCTCAGGTGGAGTTCGACTCGCCCAGAGATGTTGAGTTCCCTCCATCTCAGGTTGAGTTCGACTCGCCCAGAGATGTTGAGTTCCCTCCATCTCAGGTTGAGTTCGGCTCGACCAGAGATGTGGAGTTCCCTCCGTCTCAGGTTGAGTTCGACTCGACCAGAGATGTTGAGTTCCCTCCATCTCAGGTTGAGTTCGGCTCGACCAGAGATGTGGAGTTCCCTCCGTCTCAGGTTGAGTTCGACTCGACCAGAGATGTTGAGTTCCCTCCATCTCAGGTTGAGTTCGACTCGACCAGAGATGTTGAGTTTCCCCCATCTCAGGTTGAGTTCGGCTCGACCAGAGATGTGGAGTTTCCTCCATCTCAGGTGGAGTTCGACTTGCCCAGAGATGTTGAGTTCCCTCCATCTCAGGTTGAGTTCGACTCGCCCAGAGATGTTGAGTTCACTCCATCTCAGGTGGAGTTCGACTCGCCCAGAGATGTTGAGTTCCCTCCATCTCCGGTTGAGTTCGACTCGCCCAGAGATGTTGAGTTCCCTCCATCTCAGGTTGAGTTCGGCTCGACCAGAGATGTGGAGTTCCCTCCGTCTCAGGTTGAGTTCGACTCGACCAGAGATGTTGAGTTCCCTCCATCTCAGGTTGAGTTCGACTCGACCAGAGATGTTGAGTTTCCCCCATCTCAGGTTGAGTTCGGCTCGACCAGAGATGTTGAGTTTCCTCCGCCTTTGGTCGAGTCTAGCTCGACCCAAGGTGTTGAGCTTTCTCCACCTCCAGTTGAGCTCGGCTCGCAGGAGGGGTGTCTAGTGGAGAAAGGTTTGTTCCCCACCTCGGGTCGAGTTCAGCCCGACTAGAGGTGTTGAGTCTTCCTCCACCTTCAGTCGAGCCTAGCTCGACCCAAGGTGTTGAGCTTTCTCCACCTCCAGTTGAGCTCGGCTCACAGGAGGGGTGTCTAGTGGAGAAAGTTTTGTTCCCCACCTCGAGTCGAGTTCAGCCCGACTAGAGGTGTTGAGTCTTCCTCCACCTTCAGTCGAGCCTAGCTCGACCCAAGGTGTTGAGCTTTCTCCACCTCCAGTTGAGCTCGGCTCACAGGAGGGGTGTCTAGTGGAGAAAGTTTTGTTCCCCACCTCGAGTCGAGTTCAGCTCGACTAGAGGTGTTGAGTCTTCCTCCACCTTCGGTCGAGTCTAGCTCGACCCAAGGTGTTGAGCTTTCTCCACCTCCAGTTGAGCTCGGCTCACAGGAGGGGTGTCTAGTGGAGAAGGGTTTGCCCTTCCGTCTCAAGTCAGGATCAACCGAAAAGCTCGGCAGGGATGTCTCGTTGGCAGATCTTTTCGTGGATGCCCCTGAGGTCCCACCTACTCGTCAAATAGGTGGGTTGGACTTTCTTTCCGAGTTTGGGACAAGCTCGCAAAGAGCGGGGATTGTGTACAACCCTCATATTTTCCGAGCCGGTGTGACCCGGCATGAGCAGGGTCGTTGTGTTACCCGTGATCCGTCAAGACCAAATCGAAAGTTAAGCGGACCGAGGCAGGCAGGTCGACCTCTCGGAGGCGACCAAGACCGAGCGAGGCTAAGGAATAACCCGAGGAAGGAAGTAATGGAGCAAGTGGGGGAGGCTTCTCCCATTCTCCACTTGTGGTTGGCGAGTGGGGGAGGCTCCCCCCACTCGCCCCTTGTGGTTGGCGAGTGGGGGAGGCTCCCCCCACTCGCCCCTTGTGGTTGGCGAGTGGGGGAGGCTCCCCCCACTCGCCCCTTGTGGTTGGCGAGTGGGGGAGGCTCCCCCCACTCGCCCCTTGTGGTTGGCGAGTGGGGGAGGCTCCCCCCACTCGCCCCTTGTGGTTGGCGAGTGGGGGAAGCTCCCCCACTCGCCCCTTGGTGTTGGCGAGTGGGGGAGGCTCCCCCCACTCGCCCCTTGGTGTTGGCGAGTGGGGGAGGCTCCCCCCACTCGCCCCTTGGTGTTGGCGAGTGGGGGAGGCTCCCCCCACTCGCCCCTTGGTGTTGGCGAGTGGGGGAGGCTCCCCCCACTCGCCCCTTGCTGGTGGCGAGTGGGGGAAGCTCCCCCCACTCGCCCCTTGCTGCTGGCGAGTGGGGGAAGCTCCCCGCACTCGCCCCTTGCGACTATTCGCAGTTCAATTTTGGCTGTTCGCAGTCCATTTTTGGGAAAGTCTATAAATAGACCCCCATGGGCACCTTGGGAAGGGTTGGTTCTGACCCCCCTCTCTCGCGTGTGAGCAAGCACTATCCCTCCCCTCCCCTTGACGTTGAGGGTGATCGGTGAGGTGTTCCTTAGTGCCCTCCAAGGTGCCCAGGCTCAGCATTGGCTTGGGAGGGGAAGCGCTCTAAGATCTTCCGGGTACGTGGTGGGACCTCCGCGCTGCAGCTTAAGGGGTCCATTTGTGGATTCAAGTGTTCATCAAGTCCGAGTCTCCTAGTTCCTAGCAACCGGTCACGGGTCGAGGCTCAGGTCAAGTAAGGGTTAGTCGCAACCCCCTTTCGAACGCTGAAACCGGGAAACTGGTTTCAACATTCAGCATATAGTTAGTTTTCCGAAGGAGTGCATAATGATATAGGAATCACCACAGTCTGGAATAGCATTCTAACCCTTAATCATAAAAGCATTTTCAAGAGTTATAAGCTAATATGTTTATAATTTTATATGACCACGTTACTATTTCCTTCAATTGAACTTTATAATTTCGGGGTTTATCATTTTATATCTTTATTATTATTATTATCATACGTTTTCAATTAAATATTTAATAAGATAATAAGGGAGAAGAAAAATATCGTAGTTAATGGAGAACCCTAGAAAATATGACTTTAATATCATCGTATAAATATACTACCAATTATAGGTGCGCTCACCTAATATACCGAGCTATGCTCCGCGACACCTGCACCAAACACAAGTAAGAGGTAAACGAGGGTCGACTATGAGCTGACCACAAAACCTAGTAATGATCCCTTCCCCGATCATCCTAGCGGACTCCTAGGCGGGATATCGCTCTCCTGCAAGTACACCACAACAAACAATATGTAAAAAATTTGAAAGTACAACTACACAGGGTGGAGATGTAACACCCCAAATTTATTAAAACAAGGTTTGGTGTGCGTCTAGTGGGTTTTGGTGTGCGTTTAGAGGGGTGGTATGCGGATAGCCTTGGGCTAGGGTTTTATAAAACCTAAATTTTCCCCATCTCCCTCTCATTCCCCTAATCTCCCTCTCTCGGTTCGCTGCCTGGATCCCGATCTCCCTCTTCCTCTCGGTTCGGACGGAGCAGCCCACGACCCCCTCTCTCGACCTCCTCTCCCGAGCCCTCTCCTCCTCTCGCCGGCATGGAGAAGCCTCCTCTCCCGAGCCCCTCTCTCTCCCCGTCCCGAGTTCTCACGTCGCCTCCTGGAGCAGGAGGCCCTGAGCCCTCTCTGCTCTCCATCTTCCTGTCGGCCTGGTACACGGCTGATCTCGACCTCCCTCTCCTTTTGGCCGACCAAGAGGAATAAGGTTTGGGCTTGCGCGTGTTGGAGGGGGCCGTCCAGAGGAGTTGGTGGGGACCAACTAGGGTTCGGCTAGGGATCACGGCAAAGTGGTCGTTTTGGAGCTCGGACCGGTGTGCGGAAACCAAATCTGTGGTGATCGACTTATGGCTTCGAAACACGCGTCAAGAGTAACGACTTTTCTTCTTGGGTAGGTGAAGCCCTTAGTTAGCATGTTTGCATGGAAGCCCCTCTCCACCGACAGGTGGGGGAAGGGTGCCCTCTGACTGGTCGATGTATACATCCCCACTATTAATTGCATTAGTGTCAGGAAGCGCAAGTACGGATTAGGCATGCTGTGTGAAGCCCATCCGGACATGTTGGTCTGGATCGGTGATGTTCAGGGGTTCCCGGGGAAGACTCTGTGGAAGTTGTATGTTTGGAATCTGGGGTCTGCACGGAGCTGCAGTTAGTACTGGAGGTGTTCTCCAGGAAAAACCCTAATGTTTGCACGAGATCGATGGATCATTGACATTAGTTTATGGGGAGCTTTTGTTGTGTTTGTGCGAAGCCCGTCTCTCGGAGATCATTGGGCTAGCATGTGGAGTTGTACGCCATGAGTGCCCAACTTAGGTGACCGCGAGTGCCACCCTTGTTACATAACAATCAGTTATGTAGGCGATAACAGGCGAGGGGAGGCTGACCCGTGTTGTGCGTACGTGTTGGGTACGATGACTTGAGCAATGGATTTGGCTGAACTGTACCTACATTATGTGGTGTAGTTCGACTACCTAAGGAAATTGGTGTGTTGCAACAGACATAGGAGAGAGTCGAGGACCTTGGGTCATGGCTAGCGAATGCTCAATGTTGGGCCATCCAGTCTAGGACTGAGGATGGTGGTGGGACCCGTGGAAATCCGGTACACCGTTAAGATGCCCTGAGTGCACGAGACGTTGGGTCGGTCGTGCCAACGTTTGTGATGATTGGTACTTAAATGACACATTTTGGCTCTATGTGAATATGTTAATTTGCTTGCAGGGAAGAAGCACCGTCACCCCGAGAAAGGGGTGTGGTCGTTATAATTTGGTCAGCTATGCTGACCGTTGCTTTGTTTGTCACCGCTTGGTAGAATGTTCTTATGCATGAGAAGATGAGCCGAGCGGGAAATAGCGGGCTGAAGCCCTTTTGCTCAGCCGTCCCTTGAAGGCCCAAGTGTTTTGTTTAGCTTTTTCATGTGTTGTCGGTCTGCGTGCCGAGTATGCAAAACACTTTATTTGGTTAAACATTATTGATGTAAGGCCTTAAGGCCAAACAATTTGGTGTATGTCTTTTCATTCATGGTTTCCTTATTATAGTGGACATTCTTTGTTGGGTGATTATTTTAACTCATTAAAAGCTTCCGCTAGAATGCAACTCTGTGTTAGAGTGCGTTTTGAAAATAAAAGAGATATGGTCTCATTTAGTAACTCTTTTGTCTGTTCGTGTAATATGACGTCGGGCTCCGGCCGGACCTTCTGTTATATTATTCATGTCGTAGGGGATGTGTTATAATTTGGTATCAGATTTTGGTGTCATTTCCTTCTTCAAATTCGTGATCGAATTCTTTTAAGGGGCGGTGAGCACACATGTGCGTTGCCATTATAACGTGAAAAGAACCCACGAATGTCCACTTAGGAATGAAAAACACACATGAAATATGCTAAAAACAGTGTTTGCAGAACTTGAGCGTTCCTTTGTTTGTTGTTTGTTGTGTTTATGAGTCACTAAATTGCGTGTTACGCAACCATGGGTGACAAGGAGTGGTGCAGAGCAGTCTCAAGCTCAGCAATCTGCGGAGAGTAATGCTCCTGATAATGTGCATACACCTCCTCCTCCTACGGAAACTATTCGCTTGGTTGCGGAAGCAGTGTTCGCTATGATCAACGCGCAGTCACGAGAGCAAGTGCACCCTGTGGTGGCCCCCATGCATAATGTCGTAGTGGAGCTGATGGCAATGAGGCAAGTGCCTAATGAGCCTTTGGCGATAAAGCGAGCAACAGAAAAACAGATGAAGCATGTGATGAGCTTCAATCCTCCTACATTTTTGGGAGTGGAATCACCGACTCAGGTTGAAGACTGGCTCTCGCGTATAAAGAGAACCATGACGACGACAAAGACGGAAGAAGGATAGAAGGTGACCATAGCCACTTTCCTACTGGATGGAGAGGCAAGACTATGGTGGGATGAGGTGGAGTTGCACCAGCTTGCTGGCTGGAAGCTATCTGATGTTTCAATTGAAGAGTTCTCGAGATTGTTTCTGGCCAGGTACCTCTCTTCCACGCAGAGAATTGTGTTGGAGAACTAATTTCAGCGCTTGACCCAGGGGGAAGGTTTCGTTGACGATTATTTGCATGAGTTCACAAGGTTGGGGCCGTACGCGGGCTTCACGTTTGCAGACGAGGAGCGAAAGACCAACATATTTTATGAAGGACTGTGGGATGACCTGAGGTTGCTTCTCTCAGGCCCGATGACGCATGGCTTTCAGGTTTTGGTAAACACTGCCCGATCTTTGGATCAGGATATGAGGAGAGTGCAAAGTAAGAAGGACTTGGCTGTGAAGAAGCCAGAGTACAAGGTGCCTACCTCTTCGAAGTCGGAGCATTGTAATTGGTCGAAGAAGGCTAGGTCGTCTGGACCAGCTCCTACTGTTTCTGGAGCTACTACGGGTCGAGGTCCGCTTACGTGCTATACGTGTGGCAAGGTGGGGCACTTCGCCCGAGAGTGTCGCAGTGGCCTACCGAGGACTGAGAAGAAGACAGGAGCGTCTTATGTTGAAAAGTGGAAAGCGGCGGAGTCAACTGTTCCCCATTATACTCGTGCACAGCCTCGAGTCTACAACCTTGGCCAACAGGAGGCAATAAAACAAAATGATGTGGTGACAGGTACAACATAGTATACAACTTTTACTGCTTTATACACTTGCTACCTTGTGCTTTTCTTAACTTGTTTGAATTAGGTTTTGTCCTAATTTTGGACCATCCGACGAGAGCACTATTCGATACAGGCGCTTCTCATTCCTTTCTATCCAAGGACTTCGTGTTGTGTATCAGAGTGCCTTCTGTTTTATCAACTAATAGATTGAATGTTTTGCTGCCTAACGGATGCTTGATGCGTGCGTATAGGACCTACTGTGCTCAGGTGCAAATAGGGAATCATGATTTTAGTTTGGAAGCATATGTACTGCCGATATCCGAGTTTGACGTGATCTTTGGCATGGACTGACTCTCAGAGCAGCGTGCTTGTATTGACTACAACTCGACTGAAATCACCCTGGGATAGGATACTGGATGCGAAACCAAATTTGATGGTATGCAAGGATCGAGCAAGATGCTGATGTCTGCTCTCCAAGTGGTCAAAGCGGTTCAGAAGGGCACGGAGTTGTTCTTCAATTTATTGGAGGTTGTAGAGCCGAAGTCCCGTTTGAGTGACATTCCTATCATGTCAGAGTTCGCAGATATATTCCCTAAGGATCTCCCTGGGATTCCACCCCAGCGAGAGCGACTTCCCTATTGATCTGGTGTGCGAAACATGTGTCCTGTGCACGGTATAGAGTGGCGGCAAAGGAGATGGCAGAACTGAAGGTTCAGTTGCAGGAATTGCTAGAGCAGGGCTACATACGTCCAAGTGGTTCCCCTTGGAGTGTGTCGGTCCTCTTCAAGAAAAATAAGGACGGGAGCCTGCGCATGTGCATTGACTATCTAGAGTTGAACAAGCTGACGGAGAAGAACAATTATATGATTCCGAGAATCGACGATTTGTTTGATCAGTTGGTTGGATCAACTGTCTACTCGAAGCTGGATTTGAAGTCCGGCTACTATCAGTTGCGTATAAGGGCGAGTGATATTCCCAAGACAACATTTGGTACACGCTATGGTCATGAGTTCACCGTGATGTCGTTCAGGTTGACAAATGAACAGAACCTTTCGGGAGTATCTGGACCGATTTGTGATCGTCTTCGTAGATGACATATTGGTATACTCGCAGTCGGAGGAGGATCATGCGAACCATTTGAGGTTTGTTTTGCACACCTTGAGGAGGAATCGACTTTATGCCAAATTCTCTAAGTGCGAGTTTTAGCTATCGTCTTTGACGTTTCTCGGTCATGTCATTAGTGGGGAGGGTATTGATTTGGATCCGACGAAGATAACGACTATACGGGACTGGCCCGTGTTGACTACTGTGGCGGAAGTTCGGAGTTTTCTGGGACTTGTCGGGTACAATAGGCGGTTTGTGGAGAACTTCTCGCGAATAGCTTTACCTCTCACTACCTTGACGAGAAAAGATCAGAAGTTTGTGTGGTCGCCGGAGTGCGCACGAGCTTTTGAGGAACTGAAGAGTCTTCTGACTGCGGCGCCTATTTTGTGTTCGCCATGTGGTACGGATGGCTATGAGATCTATAGCGATGCCTCAAGGAGCGGCTTAGGCTGCGTCCTCCTGCAGTTTGGAAAGGTTATAGCGTACAGCTCACGCCAGCTGAAGGTTCATGAGAGAAACTATCCAGTTCACGACTTGGAGTTGGCGGCGGTGATATTCTCCTTGAAGCTATGTCAACATTATTTTTATGGCGTGAAGGTTGACATCTTTACGGATCATAAGAGCCTTAAGTACCTGTTAAACAAGAAGGAGTTGAACATGCGACAAAGAAGGTGGATGGAATTCCTCAGGGATTACACCTTCGAGATACATTACACACCCGAGAAGGGGAACGTGGTCGCTGATGCTTTGAGTCGCAGACTCCAGCATGAGCAAACTGGTTGCGCATGCATGATGAACGTTTAATCCTGGAGTTGGAAGCCTTGGGTATTACTTGTGTTGACGGGAGTGCTAGTGCAAACGAATGCCTGAACTAGACAGAGGTGCGGTGTGACCTCGCGGACAAAGTTCAGAGAGCGTTGGAGCTCCATGAGAGCATGAAGCGCTATGCAGCGGAAGGGCCAAAGCTCTCGTTTGACGATGGTCTTCTGCGGAATGGTGATTGTTTGTGAGTCCCAAAGTCTGACACTTTACGGTAGGAGTTGATGTATGAGGCTCACAATACCAAGTACTCAATCCACCCGGGGAGCACAAAGATGTACAAGTACATGAAGACACTGTTCTGGTGGCCAGGTATGAATAAGGACATAGTCCTCTACGTGGCAAAATGTCAAACGTGCGCATTAGTGAAGGCGAGTGTCAACGACCAGGAGGTTTCTTGAAATTGTTGCCAATCCCTGAGTGAAAATTTGATGATATTTCCATGGATTTTGTGCACGGTTGCCAAAGTCATTGCAGAAAAATGACTCTATCTGGGTGATTGTGGATCGGTTGAATAAAGTTGTGCATTTTATCCCAAATCAGAGAAGCGATCTAGTGGAGAAGCTAGCAAAGCTGTATGTGGAGAACATCGTTCGATTACATGGCGTCCCTCACAACATAGTTAGCGACCGTGATGGGCGGTTTACGTCCGGTGATTGGAGGCACGTTCATCGATTACTGGGCACAAAACTCAAGTTTAACATAGCCTTCCATCTGCAAACGGATGGGCAGACCGAGAGGATATATCAGACGATGGAGGATATGCTGCGAATGTGCATTTTGGATTTCGAAAAGCATTGGGAGGATCACATTCACATGGTAGAGTTCGCCTACAACAATAGTTACTATGCGAGTATTCAGATGGCCCCGTACGAGGCATTATACGGTAGGAGGTGTCGTACTCCTTTAGCGTGGGCGGAGACCGGTGATACCAAGCTGCTGAAGCGCAAAGAGGTTGTTGATGCGAATGCGTCGATACAGACCATTCGAGAGCGGTTACTTATTGCCCAAGACCGCCAGGCGAGCACTGGAACGTTGAGTCCGCGGTCGGAGATTGGGTGTACTCGAAGATAAAGCCCTTCAAAGGAGTGTCGATGATTCGACGCTTGAAGACGTTGAGCCCGGGGTATTTAGGCCCATTCAAGATCACCGAACGCATCGGCAAGGAAACTTATCGACTTGCATTGTCGACAGAGCTGAGTGGGTTGCACGACGTCTTCCATATTTTTGTGTTGAGGAAGGCGGTGCTGGAGCCTGAAGAGGTCATGCGTGAGGAGTACCCCGATCTATTTTACTTGAGTATGATGAATTTCATTTCGTTATTTGTGCTTTAAATTTTGGGACAAAATTTCATTAAGTGGGAGAGAATTATAACACCCCAAATTTATTAAAACAAGGTTTGGTGTGCGTCTAGTGGGTTTTGGTGTGCGTTTAGAGGGGTGGTCAGCGAATAGCCTTGGGCTAGGGTTTTATAAAACCTAAATTTCCGCCCTCGCCCTCTGAATCCCCCGATCTCCCTCTCTCAGTTCCCCGCCTGGAGCCCGATCTCCCTCTTCCTTTCGGTTCGCACGGAGCAGCCCAAGACCCCCTCTCCCGACCTCCTCTCTCGAGCCCTCTCCTCCTCTCGCCGGCCTGGAGAATCCTCCTCTCCCGAGCCCCCATCTCTCCCCGTCCCGAGTTCTCCCATCACTGCCTAGAACAGGAGGCCCCGAGCCCTCTCTGCTCTCCATTTTCCCGTCGGCATGGTGCACGGTTAAGCCCTACCTCCCTCTCCTTTTGGCCGATCAAAAGGAAAAAGTTTTGGGCTTGCGCGTGTTGGAGGAGTTCGTCCGAAGGAGTTGGTGGGGACCAACTAGGGTTCGGCTAGGGATCGCGGCAAAGTGGTCGTTTTGGAGCTCGGACTGGTGTGCGGAAACCAAATCCGTGGTGATCGACTTATGGCTCTGAAACTCTCGTCAAGGGTAATGACTTTTCTTCTTGGGCAGGTGAAGCCCTTAATTAACATGTTTGCATGGAAGCCCATCTCCACCGATAGGTGGGGAAGGGTGCCCTCTGATGGGTCGATGTATACATCCCCGCTATTAATTGCATTAGTGTCCGGAAGCGCGAGTACAGTTTAGATATGCTGTGTGAAGCCCATCCAGACATGTTGGTCTTGATTTGTGATGTTCTGGGGTTCTCAGAGAAGACTCTGTGGAAGTTGTATGTTTGTAATCTGGGGGTCTGCACGGAGTTGCAGTTAGTACTGAAGGTGTGCTCCAGGAAACACCCTAATTGTTGAAGCCAGGAAAACTCCTACTTCAAATGTTCGGATCTAATGCAGCCGGAGGCTACTCGCCCAGCGACCCAACGAGATGGCTTGGCTGGCAACGACGAAGAAGCTAGAAGAGCAACAAACAGGACCCCAGGTGCTGCGGCAGGGAGGTCCCACCACGTACCCAGAAGCTCCGAAGAGACTTCCCCTCCAAGACCAAAGAATGGCCGAGCAAGGTACGAGGAAGGCACCGACTTGGCTAGCAAGCAGGGGTGAAGGGCTCAAGAATTTGGAAATGGGGTTCCAGAAGCTCAAGCACAGGTGCCAATCCAAGTACCCCTGGGGTCCTATTTATAGGCAACCAAGGGGTAGGGGGGTTTTTATAGCCCAGCCCTGACCTGGCGATATATGGGATACTCGGCGAGCATCTTCGACCATAGTCGCCCATCTGGCGAGTATCTGCTGCTGCTCGCACAAGCCTGGCTGATACTCGCTCAGGTCTTCTGTGGTCGCCGGACACTTTGGGGCGACATACGGGATACTCGGCACGTATCTTCGACCATAGTCGCCCTTCTGGCGAGTATTTAGCCAATACTCGCCAACCTTCTTTCGCTCCTGCTGGCTGATTTGTCTTGCCTCTTTGACTTTGACCTGCCTACGTGGCCTTGAGTGGGTCCTACCCTCGGAGAATAAGGGTTGTACACAATCCCCGCTCTTTGCGAGTAACGGAGTTGCTCGGAAAGAAACATCCGACCGTTATTCGACGAGCTTCTGTCTTGGCGAGTATAGGGAGATACTCGGATCTTGACTGTCCGACGCCCGGACTCTATATAAAGGAGGGGGGGTCTCTGATGGAACCACCTTTCTGTACTCGCTCACAATGTCGCTAGCTTTTGCTGAGGCTGCCAAAAAGGCCAAGGCCGACCTTGCGAATCTGATCGGCGTGCCCCTTCCTCCTCCTCGTCTGGACGCCGAGGTAGACGCCTTCCTCGCGAACAAGAAGAGGAAGAGGGCAGCGAAGAAGAAGAAGAGAGAGAGAGAAAAGGAGGCGACTAAGGAGAACGTCGCCGATCCTCTGAGTGAGCAGCGTCAGCAGCTGCTGGAGGATTTGGGCCTCGAAGGGCTCTCGCCTGCTCCTCCCCCTGCTCCTCTCTCGGCAGAGGTCGCCCCGGAGGCGAGTAGGGATGAAATCCAAACTCAAACCCAACCAGACCCTCCCCCTGCCCGAGGTGAGCTCCTTGCTCGCCCTTTTTCGATCTATGCTGTCTTCCGGCGACATTCTGACGTCTTTGTTGCTATCTGTAGATCCGCCGAATACTGAGGCTCGGGAGGAGCCTTTGACTGCAATACCGCTGTGATCATCCCCGATGATCTCGCCTGAGGGTGGGTCTCGGAGTGGTCGCGCGGTAAGGATTCTCCACAGCTCCTCTGTGGAGAAGAGGCCGATGAGCGAGCATGGGGCTCCTCTGGCGAACATCGCTCCTCCTCCGCCTCCTCCTCCACCTAACTCGCGACCAGAGCCGGCGAGCAACACACAGCGGCCTGTGATCGCGATGCCGCCTCCTCCTCCTGGACTCCCGCCGCCAGTGAATCCTCCAGGCGATCAACGTCCTTCTACCACAACTGCTCCCTCTTCCCATCAGGGGGAGTCCTCGCGCAGGGGCGGGACTGGAGGGTCTTCGGCCTTCTTCGCTCCAAGGGGTGGAGGGCGACTAGGAGATGGTCGCGGTCGAGGGGACCTGCCCTCCAACCGGGATCATTCCGGCAACCACTCTACTCGCCGAGATGGCGTCTATCATTCTCCCTCCCCACACCGAGGAAGGTCTTCTCCTCGCCGACGATCTCGCAGCCCTCCTCGCCGACGATCTCGTAGTCCTCGGCCAGGTATTTGATCGCTGCCTTCGGATAGTCGCCACTGTTTTCTGAATTCTGCTGAAGTTCTGGCCCTTTTTGCCTTTTTTCGCAGGTCGCGCGCATACTCCGGTGGGAGCTCTGATCGAGGCCGTTGGGCTCCCTCCTCGCGAGTACCAGGAAAAGGCTACTCGCGCTATCTTGGACTTGGAATCCCGGATAGAGCGGCTATCGATCTGCGAACCTCATCGCCGCCTAACTGAGGTGGAGTCGCGGGTTGAGCGCTTGGCGGCTAGTGACCCTCATCGCCGCCTAACTGACTTGGAGGTGCGAGTATCCCGGCTGGAGGAGTTTGATACTCGCCTGTCGGGTACTGAAGCTCGCCTCCAGTCTGTCAGCGACTTGGAGCGCAGGGTGGCGAGGATCGAGCATCGGCAACAGCTGCATCATGACGAGCTGGTCGGGATGCGCGCGAGCATGGGCTCGGTGGGGAGGCTGGCGAGGATCGAAGACCAGCTGCGACAAGGCGAGGACGCGATGTCTGTGGCCTCTGAGCACTTCAGGCGAGCTCGCGGCTTGGGATGGGTCGGACGACAACCTCAGATCCAGGATCCCCAGGCGAACATCCAGGCGCAACCCTAGCTGCTGCTCTTCTTCATCTTTATCTTCCATGTAGCTTTGTAGCTCCTCGCGAGCATTATTTGAATCTTGTGAACGATTTATTTGAAGCAGTGTTGATTTGCCGAGTAATCGAATACTCGCCCTTCAATCTTGTCTTTGTTTTACTTGATCTTCTTTTGTTTTGCTTTTTCTTCTATCTCCTTTTTGCCGAGTATATGTTTGAATGTCGCCTATATTTTGGCGAGCTTCTTCATGTTTCTGTGATGTAGGTATTCGCTAGGTGAAGGTCGGCGGTTGGCGCGCTCTGAACTTTGGGCGACTTTTCTTAGATACTCGCCACCCCTAGTCGTGCTCGCAGCGTCGTGTTCGACAAGCCAGACTAACCGACTAGTATAAATAGGGGGGGTGGGTGAGTCTTAAATACGCCTTTAGCGATCTCTAGCTTCCTTGAGCGAGCATCCTCCAGGCTTCCAATCCTCGCCCTTCTACGATACTCGCTCTCTTCCCTTTCTTCCCAAGATGATCGACGAGGCGGCCATCAGGCGAGCTAACCATGCGAAGAACTTCGATGAGAGCTCGTTCAAGAAGCCGATCACGAATCAGAAAGATTTGGACGAGTTCAATTCCAAGTTCGCGACTCCAGGATATGTCGCCAGGCTTCCTCGCCCGTCTGAGCGACTAAACACCTCCTCGCAGATGGCGATGATCTTCCCAATCCGACACTTCGAGGTCGGCCTGCGACTTCCCATATGGCCCGAGTTTCGGAAGATACTCGTGTTCTATGGGATAGTGCCCGCCCAGATCAATCCCAACGGAGTGGCGATGATCATGGGGTTCCTGTGCTACCTTCGGGAGCAGAACGTCGTCTTCGACCTTTCGGTCTTTAGGCGAATATTCACCATCATGGCGACCGGCGAGGGCGTCATCTTCTTGTGCAGTCACGTCTGTACACTGGCGGGGACTTTAAATAAGAACCATCGCTGGGTCGAGCGGATAGTCGCCATTGAGGGCGACTTCGCGGGCATCTCTAGCTCGCCCATTCAACCTTCAGAGAACGTCTTCACGGTTCCCTGGCTCACCGAGGACCAGATGAAGCTGCTCGCCTGCTTCAGGAATCGTCGCTTCGACGTGATCCTTTGGAGGAGGCGAGTAGACGAGCTCACGGAAGTTCGCCCAGGGGAAGGTATCTTTCGCGCGAGCATCAGACATACTCGCCCTAGGGCTTCGTTCTGGCGACTAATCTTCGATCTTCTTACAGGCGTGCAGGCTCTTCCGCGTGATGCTCTTCCCCTCGCGGCGAAGGCGACCGCTGTCGCCCAAGGGGGTGCGAGAACCTCGGCGCGCGAGGTTGGGGACTCCTCCCCAATCGACTTGTCGCCAGGAGGCGACGATCTGGATGTCGCCGGTGGTGGGGCCGGGACCTCGAAGAAGCGAACGGGCAAGGCTAAGGCCTCTGAGCCCAAGAGAAAGAAGAAGGAGGTCGCCCACAGGGATCTGGGCAAGAAGGCGGATCCCTCGGAGGCTGGCGAGCCGAGCAACCATCCTTTCTTCAACGAGGGCACCCGTGGCGAGGACGACTTTGGTCGCCCATTGGTGACCTGGTCTGATCGCGCTCACGAGGTGACTCTGAGCTCGAACCTCCCCGTTTGGTCCGAGGACTGGGAGGACAAGGGGGAGGCCTTCGATGTGCTCCATGCGATCTACAGTCGTACTGACGCCGAGCTGCTGCAGGAGGCCTCTGCCGAGCATCTTGCTCATCAAACCTCGCGCTCAATCTTGCGAACTGCCGAGCTCGCACATTCGACAGCGAAGCGGCTGCTGATGTACGAGGAGGCGATCAGGGTGCAGGGGCCGAAAATGATCGCCATGGCGGAGAGGATCAAGGGGTTCGAGGTACTTCGTCTTTGCGACTTTTCGCGCTTTCTGGAATACTCGCCTCTTTATACGATGTCAAGCTTACCTTCTTTCTTTTTGTCTTCTATAGGCTGCCGAGCTGGAATCGGCGAAGAGACTGTCCCAGGCCGAGAAGGAGCTGGAGGATACTCGCTCGGTCTTGGAAGCCGCCCAAATCCGCATCGCCGAGCTAGAAACTCGGCCTGCCGAGCAACAGCCGGCGGGGTCGGGCCCTCATCGGTTCGTCAAGCAGGTCAGGATGCATGGCGACGACATGCCCCATATTCGCCGGGAGATCGCGCGAGCAACAGGAGAGGTCATCCTAAATCAGCTGAAGGCAGATGATCTCTTGAAGCCGGAGGCTATGGGATTGACGGTGGGAGACCTTATCCCGGCCATACTCGCCGAGGAGTCCACCTCCCCCCTGCGAGCATCATCGCCGCGACTTAGCGATGCCGAGGACGACGATGATGAGGTTGATGATGATGATGATGACGATGACGATGACGGCGATGATGGCGACGATGGCGACGAGTCAGCCGTAGATATTTGATGGCGAGGATGTCGCCTAGTCGCCCGGGCTCCTTTTTTGCTCGCCCGGCGACCTTTTTGTCCACCTGCAGCATGTACAGATTTTTTGTAAAAATGAAAAGGAATTTTGACAAGTTTCTTACTCGCCTATTCCTTCCTTCTGTGCTTTTACTTCCTTGCTTATATGTTGCTTTAGGCTCCTAGGTTCGAGGCGAGGTTGAGTGCTCGCTAGGCTCCTAGGATTTCGGCGAGTATGGATACTCGCACCATCATACTCGCACCTGCAGACTTCAGCTTGAGGCCTTGATCTATACCTAGTGACGAGTGTTATTAGGTTTTTACGCAAGAATCTAAGGAGCTCTTCAAGGGAAGGAAGGAGTAAGGTTTAGCAGTCGGGGAGCCCTGGGGGAATATCGTCCCGAGACCTCCCTCCTACTCTAAAACCTGATGTCGACGGAGAATGACGCCAAGTAAGGAATGGTAGCCGGGCAGGTCCCACGGGGAAACAACTCCCAGGGCCTTCATCCTATAACTTGGATGCTTGCTGCCTTCAAAGGCCGACGTCAAGTAAGGAAAGGCCGCCGGGTGGATCCCACAGGGGCACAACACCCAGGAGCCTTCATCCTATCACTTGGATGCTTGGATGCCTTTGTCTTTTGGTCGGTCGAGTTGGTCTCCTCCTCGTCTCAAGTTGGAGTATCGGCTTCCAGACTTTACCCTAGTAATTTCTACAGCCGGACGAGAAATGCAGTCGGTGGGAACCGCGGCCAACATGCAAGGGGGGAGCTGATCTCGACCGTCATTGCAGAGGCTTGGTCTTAAGGGAACGCACACCCGAGGCACTGTCCCATCATCCGCTCTGAGTTTTTACAAGGGTCAAGTCGGAGGCTCGTCTTCCAACCTGCGGCGGCGAATGTCGATGTAGGACGACGTCAAGCAGGGAGTGGCAGTCGGGGAGATCCGAGGGGACACACCATCCCGAGGCCTCCCTCCTACTTGGATGCTGGATGTGGATCGGACCTGCTTCCTGTTGCTCAACGAGTTTAGCAGGGAGTTAAGCACACTTTAGGCACAACAACTCATATGATTTAACACAGTAATTTAGAAAAGGAAATGCTTTGCTGCGAGCTTTTCAGCTTTCAAGGGTACACGACGCCTTTTTTTTCAAGGGTCCCCTGAGCTAGTGAAATCGATCATTCATTCGCCGAATCGGAAGGTCGGCGTCCAGACTTCTTCCCGGTAATCTCTACAGTCGGACGAGAAATGCAGTCGGTGGGAACCGCGGCCAACATGCAAGGGGGGAGCTGATCTCGGCCGTCATTGCAGAGGCTTGGTCTTAAGGGAACGCACACCCGAGGCACTGTCCCATCATCCGTTCTGAGTTTTTACGAGGGTTAAGTCGGAGGCTCATTTTCCAACCTAGCGTGGAGATTGACTTCACCTGACTTCTTCATTATGAAACTTTGTTGACGCGAAAGAAGCTGCCTTCTCCCATGTTTCAGGGAGGTGTAGATTTTATTCAAAGAAATGAATTTACAAGGAGGGGGTATACATTGTTCCCCCTCAGGGATAAAACCTTTTCAGGTCATCGCCGCTCCAGGTGCTCCCTAGCAGCTCGCCTTCCTGGTTCTGCAAGTGGTATCCTCCTGTTAGGAGTGCTTCCTGGATGATGAAAGGTCCTTCCCAGTTCGGGTTGAGCTTCCCGACGGCCGCAGACCTTCCTGCTGCGTCCACCTTTTTCAGGACCAGATCACCTGCTTGGAATTGTTTGAGGCGAACATTTTTGTCAAAATGTTTTGCCATCCGGCGCTTGATCTCCTCTTGCCTGGCTGAAGCTAAATCTCGGAGTTCCTCGATGTAGTCGAGAGATAACTTTTGAACCTCTTCATTCTCTAGTCGCCATTCTTCGCTTCCGTCCTCCGCAGCTATCACCCGTGGGCTTCTGACTTCGAACTC
The DNA here is from genome assembly GCA_033032865.1 of Dactylorhiza incarnata. Lineage (NCBI taxonomy): Eukaryota > Viridiplantae > Streptophyta > Magnoliopsida > Asparagales > Orchidaceae > Dactylorhiza > Dactylorhiza incarnata. The sequence continues at coordinate 6,536,870 of JAWHQI010000127.1, read as the reverse complement.
TACTAGAATGAGAGCTTCCGACCCGTGAGAGAGTTTGAATGGCGTTTCCCCTGTGGCTGAGCTGGGAGTGGTCCTCAGAGCCCACAGGACCGAGGGGAGCTGGTCCGCCCAGTTACCTCTCAGGTTCTCCACCTTCTTCTTCAGTAGGTTGATGATCAGTTTGTTGGCGGCCTCCACTTGGCCATTGCTCCTTGGGTGATGCACGGAGGCGAACCGAAGGTCGGTTCCTAGCTGCCTACAAAAGTCTTCCAGTTCTAAGCTGGCGAACTGGGGACCATTGTCGGTGATGATGGCGAGAGGGATCCCGAATCTGCAGACGATCTCTCCCCAAATGAAGTTCTTCACGACTTGAGAGGTGGTCTTGGCCAGGGCTTTGGCCTCGATCCACTTGGAGAAGTAGTCGATCATGACGAGAACGAACTTTCGTTGTCCACTGGCTTGAGGGAAAGGGCCGATCAAGTCCATCCCCCAGATGGAGAACGGCCATGGGGAGATGATCGATCGGAGCTGCTGGGCCGGCTGCAACTGAAGGGGGGCGAAGAGCTGGCACTTCTGGCACTTCTTCGAGAAGATCTCAGCATCCTTCCGGATAGTAGGCCAGAAGTAACCATGCCGCAATATCCTCTGCTCCAAAGTGCGAGTCCCAGAATGACTTCCACACTCTCCCGAGTGGATCTCTTCCAACACTCGGGGTACTTGGTCTTCGGAAACACATCTGGCCAGGGGGCCCGAGATGGTCTTGCGGTACAGCTCCCCATCTTGCAGGAGGTAGTATGCCGCTTTGTACCGAAATCCTCGCTGATCCCCTCCGTTCGCCGGAAGCTGGCCGCTGGTCAGGAAGGTTACAAAGGGATCCATCCACGAGGGGCGTTGCTCGATCTCCATTATCTCTCCCTCTTCAATGGATGGGTGGAAAAGCTCTGTGATAGTTCCTCCAGCCCTTGGCCCGTACTTGGCGAGGCGATCTGCTGCCGAGTTCTCCTCTCTTGGCACATGTTCGACGAAGAAAGACTGGAAGCCTCCAATCAGTCCTTTTACTTTTACCAGGTACTTCTGCAGGATGGTGTCGCGCACCTCGAACTCGCCTCGAATCTGCGACGCGACCACCATTGAGTCCGTGAAAGCCCGGACATCACGGATCCCCAGCTCCTTGGCAAGGCGCAAGCCTGCCACTATGGCCTCGTACTCTGCCTGGTTGTTGGTGACGGGGAAGAGGATCTCGACGGCTTGCTCGATCCTTGTTCCCTGTGGGCTGACGATCACGATGCCCACCCCCACAGAGCTTTTGCCCGAAGCTCCATCAACAAACAACTTCCAAGGAATGGGATTGAGCACCTCTTCTCCTGGCTCCGCTTCCACCGAGAAGTCAGCCAAGAAGTCTGCTACTGCCTGGGCCTTGATCGCTACTCGGGGGGAGAAGGAAATGTCGAACTCGCTGAGTTCTACCGACCATTTCGCCAACCTCCCTGAATGCTCCACTCCCTCTAAGACACCGCGGAGAGGATGATCAGTCACCACTCTGATGGAGTGAGCCTGAAAATAAGGCCGGAGCTTTCGTGCCGACACCACCAAGGCGAAGGCAAGTTTCTCCAGGATTGGGTACTTCAGCTCCGCCTTTTTTAGCACCCGACTGACGTAGTAGACAGGTAGCTGCCTCTTCCCTTCCTCTCGGACCAAAACGGAGCTTACCGCCTCTGCTCCTACTCCCAGGTAGACGAGCAGGTCTTCGCCTTCCTTCGGGCTCTGGAGGAGAGGTGTCTGAGTCAACTGCTCCTTCAGCTTTCCGAACGCCATCTCACATCCTTCGGACCACTCGAAGCTTTCTGTTTTGCGGAGCGTCTTGAAGAATGGAGAGCATTTCTCTCCGGCTTTAGAGAGGAAGCGGCTAAGACCCGCCAGCCTTCCTGTCAACCTTTGGACTTCCTTCATCGTCTTTGGGGATGGCATCTCCAGGATCGCCTTAACCTTGTCGGGGTTAGGCTCTACTCCCTCCGAGGTAAGGAGATGTCCCAGGAACTTTCCCCTGCCTGCTCCGAAGACGCACTTCGTCGGATTGAGCCTCATTTTGAATCTTCTTAGCGTCGCGAAGGTCTCTACCAGATCGGCTATGTGTTCCTGGACACTCTTGCTTTTGATCAAGAGATCGTCCACATACACTTCCAGGTTCCTCCCCTTTTGCTCTTTGAAAACATGGTCCATCATCCGTTGATAGGTAGCTCCTGCATTCTTCAAACCGAAGGGCATCATCTTGAAGCTGCAGCAGCCACCATCGGTGATGAAGGAGACATCGCGGCAATCGGGGGGATGCATCCGGATCTGGTGATATCCTGAAAACGCATCAAGGAAACTCATCACAGAAAAACCGACGGCCGAATCAACCAGCGCGTCGATTCGAGGCAAGGGATAACAATCCTTCGGGCAGCTTTTATTCATTAAGGAAAAATCCACACACATTCTCCAGCTTCCCCCCGCCTTTGCCACCATTACAACATTGGAGACCCAGCCTGGATACTGGATCTCTGACACAAACCCTGCATCGAGCAGTTTTTTAACCTCCTCCCTAATTGGCTTGGCGAGGATGGTGGCGGTTCTCCTTTTCTTCTGGCGGACGGGCTGGACAGTGGGATCCAGGTTGAGGCGATGACACGCAACCTCAGGGTCGACTCCTGGCATCTCGGCTGCGCTCCAAGCAAAGATGTCGACGTTCTTTTGCAGACACGCCGCCATCTCGATCTTCTCTTCGGTCTTCAGCGACCCGCCAATCTTCAGCAGCCCCGGCACTCCCGCTGCAGAGAGTACCTCGATCTCCTCGACCTCTTCAGCCACTTCCAGCCTGGCCGGGCTCTCCAGCACTCTTCCGAACTCTTCTGCGTCAGCCATCCAGCTGATGGTACTGACGACGCTAAGATAGCACTCCCTAGCGGCTCTTGGATCGCTCCTGATCCTCACCTGGACGTCTCCTTTACAGTACTTCAAGCACTGATGGTAGGAGGATGGGACGGCTTTGAAGGCGTTGAGGAGCGGCCTCCCAAAGATAGCCCTGTAGCAGCTCGGGGCGTCGACGATAACAAATCGACATCCGATGGAGGTGCCACCGAGTGTTACCAGGAGGTCAGCTCCTCCCTCCACTTCCTTCTTCTCTCCGGAGAAGCCGAAGAGGGGACCATCTGATGCTCGAACTCTGGCAGCTTCGACTCCCAGTCCGTCAAACGTCCCCTTGAAGATGACGTTTACAGAGCTACCGTTGTCGATCAGAATTCGATCAACGGTGAAGTCCTCCACCGCGGCTTGAATCACGAGGGCATCATGGAAGGGATTCGCGTTCCCTAGCATGTCCTCCTCGGAAAAGGTAATCTCCTCTATCGGGGGCGGTGCTTGTGAGGTCGAGGCGACACTCCTGCGGTAGATCTGATGGAGGCTTCCCTTGCGGGAAGCTTCCAGCCCTGCTCCCCCATGGATTACTCCAACTCGACCTCCCTGGCCCAGGTCTCCCCGACCTCCCTGGTCGATCCGATCCTCGTTCCTCCTGCGAACGACTGCAGCCTGCACTGCCTGTGGCTCGGCAGGGGCCTCCATCCTCCTCTGCTCTCCTCCAGCTTCTCCTGCTGCCAACCTCCTCCGGGCTCCCAAAAGTCTGGGCAGGCAGCCATGGCATGTCCCCCCACCTGGTGGAAATCGCAGTAGAGAGGAACTTCTTCTGCTTGACGCCTCCTAGGGTTCGGCTTCTTCCTTCCTTGACGGCGGCCTCGCCCGGCTACCGCCATTGCTTCATCCCTCCTCCTTTCCTGACGCCTCTCTGGTTGGCGAAAGGGCCTTCTCTCTGGGGATCTCCCCCTTGGGTCCTGACGCTGGTGCCGTCCAGCCGGCCTCCAAGGTGGCCGATTGACGGGGACCTGGTAGCGTCTTCCCTCCTCCTGACGCTCAGGGGACTCGATGGGTCTTCTCTCCGCGATCCTCCCGGTTTCTTTCTTTCTGAGCTCCTCCTTCTTCTTCTCCTCTTGTCGCTCTGGCCACTTCCTTTCCTCCCTTCGGGGCTCCTCCCTCTTCCTTTTTCCAGGGATCTCATCCCTCTCTCCACGATCGCCTCTGGTCACCCGCGCCAACCTTGCCAAGAAGTCGGGGTTGGAGGCTTCTCCCCGGACAAATTTATTGGGCCTTTGAATGAGGTTGTCGTAGGAGTAGGGTGGGTTCTCACTGAGCTCCAACTTGAAGAGGCCTTGACTGATGCCAAATGTCAGGGCCAGCAACAGGATGTTGCTATCCACCTCCTGGATTTGCAGAACCTCCTCCTGGAAGCGCTCGATGTAAGGGCCCAATGCCTCATCCGGCCCTTGCACGAGGTAGAACAGGGCCGTGGCCTCCTTCTTTAGCTTCTGTGCCGTGTCGAACCGGGTCGTCAGCCCACGACACAGGTCTTCGAAGCAGTAGATTGAGCCTGCGGGCAACTGATGGAACCAGTCCCAGGCCTTTGCGCGGAAGGTAATGGCAAACAACCTGCACTTGAAGGCGTCCGACATGGTTCGGATAGAGACTATATCCTCGAACCATTGGATGTGCCTGACGGGGTCCTCCTTCCCTGAATAGTAGTTCAAGGCAGGGTCCCTGAACCCCTCTGGTACTGGCGCGGCGAGAATCTCCTCGCAGAAGGGGCTCCTCCCTCCTGCCCGGCGACGATCCTCAACCTGGCGAGTATCACCTCCATACTCGCCAGATGGGCGAGTATCCTGGTACCTCGCATGCTCGCCCGGCCCGCGGAAGCGAATACCTTGCGAGGTTGGCTGGTAGAATTGCGACCTCCTTGGTCGCTCGGTTTCGTCCTCCACGTGCTCTTTTCCTGCTCGCCGGGGGGGACTCACTCCCTCGGATGGAACTGGGCGATGCGGCGAGGTCGCAGTGACCTCGGCGCGCGGCTGAAGCGCTGTTTGCAAGATCCCCTCCATGCGCTGCGCGAAGGCTCCCTCCATACGCTGCGCGAAGGCTTCCAGAACCGCTAGCGTCACGAACTCGCCACTCGCGGCCGAGTTGCCGACTACCCCTTCATGGTCGCCACCTACGACCATCTCGGCTTCCCGCTGAACTTTCCTTCTCCGACTTCGATCCACGCTCACCGCACCAAAGTGTTGAAGCCAGGAAAACCCCTACTTCAAATGTTCGGATCTAATGCAGCCGGAGGCTACTCGCCCAGCGACCCAACGAGATGGCTTGGCTGGCAACGACGAAGAAGCTAGAAGAGCAACAAACAGGACCCCAGGTGCTGCGGCAGGGAGGTCCCACCACGTACCCAGAAGCTCCGAAGAGACTTCCCCTCCAAGACCAAAGAATGGCCGAGCAAGGTACGAGGAAGGCACCGACTTGGCTAGCAAGCAGGGGTGAAGGGCTCAAGAATTTGGAAATGGGGTTCCAGAAGCTCAAGCACAGGTGCCAATCCAAGTACCCCTGGGGTCCTATTTATAGGCAACCAAGGGGTAGGGGGGTTTTTATAGCCCAGCCCTGACCTGGCGATATATGGGATACTCGGCGAGCATCTTCGACCATAGTCGCCCATCTGGCGAGTATCTGCTGCTGCTCTCACAAGCCTGGCTGGTACTCGCTCAGGTCTTCTGTGGTCGCCGGACACTTTGGGGCGACATACGGGATACTCGGCACGTATCTTCGACCATAGTCGCCCTTCTGGCGAGTATTTAGCCAATACTCGCCAACCTTCTTTCGCTCCTGCTGGCTGATTTGTCTTGCCTCTTTGACTTTGACCTGCCTACGTGGCCTTGAGTGGGTCCTACCCTCGGAGAATAAGGGTTGTACACTAATATTTGCACGGGATCGATGGATCGTTGACATTAGTTCTTTGGGAGATTTTGTTGTGTTTGTGCAAAGCCCGTCTCTCGGAGACCATTGGGCTAGCGTGTGGAGTTGTGCGCCTTGAGTGCCCAACTTAGGTAGCCGCGAGTGCCACCCTTATTACATAACAATCGGTTATGTAGACGATAACATCCTAGGGGAGGCTGACCCGCGTCGTGCGTGTTGGGTACGAGGACTTGTGCAGCGGGCTTGGCTGAACTGTACCTGCACTATGTGGTGTTGTTCGACTACCTAAAAAAATTGGTGTGTTGCTACAAACATAGGAGAGAGTCGAGGACCTTAGGTCACGACTAGCGAATGCTCAATGTTGGGCCATCCAGTCTAGGAATAAGGATGGTGATGGGACCCGAGGAAATCTGGTACATCGTTAAGGTGCCCTGAGTGCACGAGACGTTGGGCCGGTCGTGCCAACGTTTGTGATGATTGGTGCTTAAATGGCACGTTTTGGCTCTATGTGAATATGCTAATTTGCTTGCAGGGAAGAAACATTGCCACTTCGAGAAAAGGGTGGGGTCGTTATAATTTGGTCAGCTATGCTGACCGTTGCTTTTTTGTCACCGCTTGGTGGAATGTTCTTATGCAGGAGCAGGTGAGCCAAGCAGGAAATAGCGTGTTGAAGCCCTTTTGATGAGACGGCCCTTGAAGGCCCAAGTGTTTTGTTTAGTTTTTTCATGTGTTGCCGGCATGTGTGCCGAAGTATGCAAAACACTTTATTTGGTTAAACATTATTGATATAAGGCCTTAAGGACAAACAATTTGGTGTATGTCTTTTCAATCCTGGTTTCCATATTATAGTGGACATTCCTTGTTAGGTGATTATTTTAACTCTTTAAAAGCTTCCGCTAGAATGCAACTCTGTGTTAGAGTGCGTTTTGAAAATAAAAGAGGTATGGTCTCATTTAGTAACCCTTTTGTCTGTTCGTGTAATATGGCGTCGGGCCCCGACCGGACCTTCTATTATATTATTCGTGACGGAGGGGAGGTGTTACAGGAGGTTTAAGCGTTGGAACATACATTCCACATCTCTTGGTTTGAGAATAACAAATCTCATTATGTATTTGATCATGCTTCTTGTGTTTATAGTGTCCAGGAAATACAACACCAATCTGAATGCGCACATGGAATGTGAGGCGAATTAGAAACAATGCTTTGAAGAAAGACTTAATGCGCAATGGTAGCACCTACTGTTGGCGGTAGAGATCGTGTCAATGAGGCAGTTGTCACAACACATTCAAGTGAAAGTATTGGTGGGAGAAGCGAAACAAAATAGTAAAGAAGTTAACACACGACGTTAACGCTAACGTGTGGTGGTAACTTAAAGGAAAACCTGACAATCAACAACTGATTGAGGAGCCAAATGAAGCAAAAAATCAATCCAACGACGGGAGCGTATATGGAGCTAACGCGGCACGGTAACCCTATCGTGGAGCAATAGTGGTTGCCTAAAACATGGAATGCGCTTACAATTCCTGGACGGATGCGCGCAAGATCTCATTCCTTTAGGCTACCACCCGACGATAGGTCTTACCGTCGGTGCTAGCTCACATTCCAACTTAAAGAGTCGCTCCGCTTGTTCTTTTCATCAACCACAAAGCTATAACTCCGAAATAATCTGTGTGATCCCTCGTCCCAAATGTCCCAGAATTCTCCCTACATCAACCTTGAAGATCAAGAGAGGGACTCGAAGGAGGATTCAATCAACGCTCATTCTACATGAAGGAAAAACGTAACAAAAATTTCGATCTCTAGCGTGCCTTCGTCATCTCCTTCGGAGTTTCTTCATAAGGAGTTTTTATATTCTGAATTTACATCTCTTATCTTGAATTCTCTTTTTCATTTTTTTTGGTGACTACTTTTGTATCGTTAGTGGAATTTGCCACATGTGTTGGCGACTAGGTCATGCGCGGCTTAGAGAGGAATTCACTGTAGGTGTTGGCGACTAGATATAGGGTTTAGGTCTATGGGACGGCTTGAGGCCTATCTAGGGAGAGATAGATTAGGGCGGCCAATCGGTCCTTAGGGAGAAGGGTCGGTATAGAAAACAAATGAATTTTTGTATTCACCGCCTTGATTTCTAGCGTCTTGGAAATCAATTTTTGTAATCAATTTATTTATGAAATATAATCATGTCTTTTGTTTTATTAAATTGATTTCATTTTCTATTCGTGAAAATATTTTAAGTGAAATATTTTTATTCAAAGTTTATCAAGTAAAATCTAATTTTCTTAAAGCCCTTATTCGCCCCCCCCCCCCCCCCCCCCCCCCCCTCTAAGAGCTCATGTAGGGCGTCTGCAGATCCAATAAGTGGTATCGGAGCTAAGTTATTCCAAAACGGTTTCACCATCGAGAATAATGGCGCATTACTCATTTTGCTCACCTATCACGCATATGCATATCGATTACGCTCTTTTTCGAAATTGTTCCCCAATTTTTTAAATTTTTCTTGCACGCTTGAATTCATTTTCGCACCCACACGTTTAGGACTATTTTTCTTACACGCTTGAAGTCATATCGGAATGCCCCATCTCAGGCATTGGGTTAAATATTTGTTAGTTTTTGAGCTTTCTCGCAATTTTTCTTAGGTGTTAGATTAGTTTAAATTTATTTTAGAATGTGATTATGGGAGTGTATAGTGACTCATACAATGTCTCTAATTCTGTGTACGCGGTAAATAGGATTTCATTTTAGATTTAGTTGTACGTATTGTTGGAGCTTGTGTTGCACTTCTCTTAGTTTGAGAAATAACAAATCACACTATGTATTTGATCTTGCTTGTGTTTATAGTGTGTAGGTACTATAGTTATATAACCCTATGAACAGGATGCTGATTGATGACGATTCTCTAAAAAGAGAGCTAACGCCCCGCGTTAGTAGTTAACGCCCCGCGTTAACTTTCGTCAAGAAGGATCCGTCGAGATGAAATGCCGTCGAGAAGGAATCCGTCGAGAAACCAGAGACAACGCCAACGTTGAATCTTAACGCCCGCGTTGAGTCATGATCTGCCATGATCCCGACGGTTTGCACGATCTCAGCAACTGTCGTACACGATGCTTAATGCTGGCGTTAACTCTTAACGTCGGGCGTTAGCTCCCATGTCTATTTAAAGACCTGATTTCATTTGCTCAAGAGAGATGCATTGAAGCCTTCATTCCAGAGATTTGAGATAGCATTTCATTCCGAATTCAGAGAGAACTCCCAACACCACAATTGAGGAACAAGAGTGAGAAGGAGATTTTCAACGGTGCAATTTGAAGAAGGATGCTCGCTTCAACTCCGATGATGATCATAGCGTGTCTTCAACATCTCCTTCAGTGCTCTTCAATATATGGAGTCGTTTGTTCCGATTTTATCTTTATCTTTTTATATTTTCTTGTAACGGTAGTGAATTCACCGCCTTGCGTGTGGCGACTAGGTCCTTGTGCGGCTTAGGGGGTAATTTGCCACCTTGTGCGTGGTGACTAGGTCAAGGGTAGATCTAGGGGTGGCTATAGGCCTTATCTGGGGATAGATAGGTTATAGCCAACCGGTCCTTGGGAGAATGACCGGTGAAGGAACAAAAAAAGTGATTTTTATCTTGTCGCTTTTATTTCAAGCGTTATTGAAATTAAATGTTTTGTAATCTTCTTCTTGAAATAAATAATACTCATTTTATTATCTCTGATTGTCTGAAAGTTTATTTCACTTAAGATTGTGCAAGTAAAATCACTTTGAATATTTCTGCAAAAATATTTTTGAGGAGATAACGCCCTGCGTTAACTATATAACGCCAGGCGTTAGCTACAGAGCCGAAAAGTTTTTCTGTTTTTATAAAATCTGTCAATTTTCCTTAAAAACAGTAAACCCCTTATTCACACCCCCTCCTCTAAGGGCGCCATCAGATCCAACATTTGGTATTAGAGCGAGGTTATTCCAAAAAGGTTTCACAACCAGGAATAATGGCGCATAATAATCATGCTTTCGCTGAGGGTCAAGGGATTAGTAGACCTCCACTATTTACCGGAACAGGCTATAATTATTGGAAAACTAGAATGCGTTGTTTTTAACTGCTTTAGATAATGGGGTTTGGGGTATGGTAGAACAGTGTTACTGTCCACCAACATTTGTTGTTGGAGAAGTCACTATGGAAAAACCTAGAGATAGATGGGATGACAATGATAAGTTGAGATGTAAGAATAACGCTAAAGCAATGAATGTGTTATTTTGTGCTTTGGATAGAACATAATTTAATAGAACTTGTGCTTGCAAAACAGCTTATGATATATTGAATTTATTAGAAATTACTCATGAAGGCACTTCGCAGGTTAAGGATTCAAAGCTCTTCCAACTTGAATCCGAGTATGAGAAATTCTGGATGGAGGCGGATGAAGACGTAGATTCAATGTACACAAGGTTCACCAAGATCGTCAACGACTCAAAAGTACTTGGAAATGTGTTCTCCAACGGCGACTTGGTGAGAAAAATTTTAAGGTCTCTCCCTCCAAAGTTCAATCCAAAGGTCACGGCTATCTCGGAGTCGCACGATTTGAAGAAGCTCCAAATTGAGAGCCTCATTGGGAACCTGAAGACCCATGAGGTTGAACTCAAAAATCAACAACAAGAGTACAACTTAGAGCCAAAGAAGAAGGGTTTGGCCTTAAAGTCAAAAAGGAGGCAAATGGAGATGATGATGAAGAGGACGAGGAAAGCCTTTTGTGAAGAAGTTCAAAAGGTTCATGAAGAATCCGGAAAGGAGAAACACCTTCCGGAAATATTTCATCAAAAAGGGATCTTCATCGAAGAAAGAGAGAGGTAGCGACGAGGACGATGATGAACGACCACCACCGGAGTGCTACCTTTGTAGAAAGACCGGACATATTCGGAGCCAGTGCCCAAAATATCTGAAAGAGCGTAAAGAAAAAGAGCACATGGGAAAAGAGAAGAAGAAGGTCCTAAAAATGGCTACATGGGATGACTCCTCCGAGGATTCAAGCGGCTCATCCACTAGCGGTGAAGAATAGGCAAATATGTGCCTTATGGGAAAAAGTGACAAGACATCCGAGGATGAAAGCAGTGTCCAAAGAGACACTGAGGTAACTCTCCCTACTACTTATGATGATTTATATATTGAATATTTACAAACATGCAAATTTTTTGATAAAAGTTTAAAAGATATTGATCTTCTAAATTCTAAAAATAAACTTTTATTAAAAGAAAAAAAAATTATCTAAACAATTAGGGAAAGAAAAGGTATCTTGCCAAGAGTGCAATCACTCCTTGACAAGAGTTAAAGAACTTGAAGAAGCTCTTTTTAAATCCCAATCTAATATTGAAAATCTTACTAAGGAGAAGGAGGATTTAGAAAGAACTTTAAAAAACTCTCTTTCTCAAATAGAGGAAGGAAAGAAGAGTTTTGTGAATCGGTGCGTTATATTGGTAATGAAAAACACCGCTCTCAAAGCTCGTATTCATGATTTAAATTGGGCTATTAAGAAGTTTGGAGTTGGGCAAAGATCTCTGGACATGATCTTGGCCAACCAATGCCATGGAAGTGCCAAATATGGCCTTGGATATGGCTCTGGAAGCTATCGTCATGCGTTAACTCCTAACGTCGGCGTTAGCTATAATTCTAGAAACACTAATTCTGTTATTAATAAATTCAAAAATTCAAATGTTACCTCATTTTCAAGCAAAAGTTTATCCAAAACTTCAAAAAGGGTCTCATCCCCTTTTATATCGTGTGTCAAATGTCATTTATTTGGACACACCTCAAACTCTTGTAAGAAAAAGGGCGGTAGTGCTATAAAGCAAATTTGGGTGCCTAAGGTTTCCACCTACTCTATGAGAGGAACCTCTTGGGTATCTAGATCCTTACTCTCATCTCCTTTTTAGGTATGTTGGCAGGCTAAGGACAAACATGACGTGTGGTATTTGGACTCGGGTTGCTCCAAACACATGACGGGAAACAAAGCAAAGTTCCTTAGCCTTGAGATGAAGAAAGGAGGGATGGTGACATTTGGTGACAACGGAAAAGGAAGGATCATGGGCATCAGCACAGTGGGTAATGATTCTTTTTCAATCTCAAAAGTTTTATTTGTAGATGGCTTAAAACATAATTTAATTTTAATTAGTCAATTATGTGATATAGGCTTAAATGTATTATTTGAATCATCTACAAATTTTTGCAAAATTATAAATTTTAAAACAAATGATGTCGTACTCACCGCACCTAGGATGCATAATGTTTATATGATTGCCTTTAATGATCTTTCAAATTCTTCTTTAAAATGTTTTATTTCTAAAAATGAAGAATTAGAACTTTGGCATAGACGTCTTGGTAACTCTAGCACCAAGCTTATTTTGAAATCAAAAGATAAATTAATTAAGGGATTACATATGCTTAATGGAAATTTATCTTCTCTTTGTACGCCTTGCCAAAAAGGAAAATTTTCAAAAAATTCTTTTAAAAGCAAAAATGTAATTTCTACCACTAGACCTTTTCAATTAATTCATATCGATTTATTTGGACCGGTTAGCACTTCTAGTCTAGGAGGTAGAAAATATACTTTTGTAATAATTGATGATTATTCTAGATTTTGTTGGACTTTATTTCTGTCTTCCAAATCCGATGCATTCCTTGAATTTACTAAACTATGCATTCGTATTCAAAATGAACTTGATTTAAAGATTAAATGCATACGTTCAGATCATGGAGGAGAATTTGAAAATGATAGATTTTCTTCTTTTTGTGATGATTTAGGAATTAAACATGAATTTTCCGCTCCTCGCACCCCACAACAAAATGGTGTAGTGGAGAGGAAAAATAGAACCCTTCAAGAGCTAGCACGCACTCTGATTTGTGAATATGGGTTGCCTAAATCATTTTGGGCCGAAGCGGTTAATACTTCATGTTATATCATTAATCGTGTCATGGTTTGTCCTATTTTAAAATTGACACCTTATGAGCTTTACTTTACAAGAAAATCTAATGTATCTTATTTTCATGTGTTTGGTTGTAAATGTTTCATTTTAAACACTAAAAATACACTAGGAAAATTTGATGAAAAATGCGATGAGAGAATTTTCATTGGTTACTCTTCAACTAGCAAGACTTATAGAATATATAATAAAAGAACTAAAGTAGTTGAAGAGTCTATACATGTAAGATTTGATGAGTTTGTTCCTTGTGTAGATTCTAATCATACAGGAAATGAAGACGAACCTATTTCCCCTTTAGAGCATGAAGATGATGAATCACTTGGAGAAAAAGAAGAAGAAAAAGAGGAGAAAGAAAATGAGATAGTAGAATATGTTCCTCTAAGCGTGTTGTAGTTTACTAAAGATCATCCAAAGGAGCTTGTGATAGGAGAACCATCAAAAGGGGTAAGTACTCGTTCTTCTTTACATGAGTCTTTTTCAAACCTTTGTTTTGTATCCGAAATAGAACCAAAAAATGTTACAACCGCTTTAAATGATGAATTTTGGTTTTTAGCTATGAATGATGAATTAAATCAATTTGAACGTAATAAGATTTGGAATTTAGTAGAGAGGCCATATAATCATCCGGTTATTAGAGTCAAATGGATTTTCAAAAATAAACTAGATGGTGACTCTAGGATAACAAGAAATAAAGCTAGACTAGTTGCACAAGGATATTCACAAATCGAAGGGGTATGTTTTGATGAAACTTTTGCACCCGTTGCTCGCCTTGAGTCTATTTGAATATTTCTTGCATTTGCGAGTTTTAAAAGATTTAAATTATTTCATATGGATGTTAAAAGTGCCTTTTTGAACGGGATTATAAAAGAAGTTTATGTAGAACAACCCCCTGGTTTTGTGAGTGAAAAATTTCTCAATCATGTGTATAAGTTAGAAAAAGCGCTTTATAGATTAAAGCAAGCACCACGTGCTTGGTATGATAGATTGCCATTATTTTTGATAAAGCACGGTTATAAAATGGGAAGTGCGGATAATACACTCTTCATTAAGCGTGTAGATAATGATTTGATTATATTGCAAATTTATGTTGATGATATCATTTTTGGAGCCACTAATGAAGAGTTATGTAATGAAGTAATTTTAGTGATGAAAAATGAATTTGAAATGAGCTTGGTAGGAGAACTCACTTATTTTCTAGGATTTCAAATCTCACAAAAACAAGATGGTATATTTATTTGTCAAACTAATTATGTTCATGATATTCTTAAAAGATTTGGATTTGAAAACCTAAAACAAGCTAATACACCAATGAGTGCATAACTAAAATTAGGAAAAGATGAAGCTGGTATTTCTATTGATCAAACATTATATAAAGGGATGATAGGCTCATTGCTATATTTAAGCGCATCTAGACCCAATATTATGTTTTCCGTTTGCTTATGTGCTAGATTTCAAGCTAACCCAAAAGAATCACATTTAAAAGCGGTGAAACATATTTTTAGATATCTAATCGGAATGTCTAGATTAGGCTTATGGTATCCTCATAATGATTGTTTTATTCTACACGGTTTTTCTGATTCGGACTATGCGGGATGTTCATTAGATCGTAAGAGCACTAGTGGCATGTGTCATTTTATAGGCCCTTCACTCATATCATGGTCGAGTAGGAAACAGAATTCTGTTGCCCTCTCCACCACCGAAGCCGAATATATCGCACTATATAGTTGTTGTGCACAAGCCTTGTGGATGACCCAAACGTTAGAAGACATTGGTGTTCATCTAAATAACGTAGAATTAAAGTGTGATAACAAGAGTGCTATAGATCTCACAAACAATCTCGTACATCACTTTAGATCAAAACATATAGATGTCTGACATCATTTCATTAGAGATCATATAAAGAAGGAACATGTTAAAATTAGCTTTATAGGGACTGAATCGCAACTTGCCGACATTTTTACCAAACCTCTACCTGATGCATGTTTTCACATGCTTAGGTTAGAATTAGGTGTCTTAGAAATGTCACTTTAACGCTTATAAAAGGCTATCAACATTATCTTATGTACTTTGTTATATTTGTTTAAAAAAAAATCAAAAATCAATAAAAATGTAAAAACTATAGACAAACCGCCAAAAACACGCTAAAAAGCCTTCATATCAACTTCATAATGTCTGAAATTTCAACTGTAAGAAAACATATTTATATTACAAATTTATCATGAAAAATATTTTTCAAAAAGTCAAAAATTGATGTTCTGTCTCGGCGTTAAGAAGCTAACGCCTGGCGTTAGCCTCTATGCTCAAAAAAAAATTTCTTGTTTATTGTTATTTACTTCAAAAATTAAAAACAAAAAAAATATATATGTGCTTAAATGTTTCAAGGATGATTATATATATTGCTTAAAGATTTTTTACAATGTTTAATTTAAACCTTCAAGTTTCTTAAAAAACATTGTTTTGATTTTATCATGCCTTGAATATCATCTTCAAATGTGCAAAAAACACAATTGGTTATAGATTACATATGTAGAAATGTTTTTACATGCCTCTAAGTATGAGTAAAGTTTTTATCTTTGATAATGATTTTCTCACTTACACATTTTTGTTAATATACATGTGTTTTAAATCTTATTGCATAATTGTGTAGTATAAGAACTTATTTTGAATCTCATAAATAGTTTACCTACACAATATTGAATTCTTTCTTGAATTCTTTATTCTTCATGCACTTGTGAGTAGAGAAATGTGGTATTTAAAATAAAATTTCTATGTTTGCAAAAATAAGTGAATTCGGAGTCCTTAATCACTAATCTAAAAAGCAAATAATGAATGACAAGGTTAACTCCACCAAGCACTACTCACCCTCCTGATAAGTCTTAATGAGCATTGTGAGGTTGAGCACCTTGGAAAGAATTGTAAAGTGTCTTGTGCAAACAAAATTTTCACCACTTTTCTTTAAAAATAAAAATGAAAACTTTATATGCATTGAAATTTGTGGAAGTAATGTTGTTTATGTTCAATTCAAGTTATGTTCTTACATTACATAGTTTCATGTGGTTTGATTTATACTCTTGGATACTTTATCAAAACACACTTATTGAACACATCATTATCATTTATAATACCTCCACTCATGAGAATTGGACTAAAAATTTCTCTATTCAATTTTCTACAATCATGAGTAAATGCACTAGATAACAACGCATGATCTTTACAATGTTTTTGTATACTTGAAATGCAAATTTATTTACATTGTAAACATATTTTTACTTGATATTTTTATAATCTTGCTTGCTATTTTTTGTTACAAATTACAAATGAACTTGCAACTTTTATTTCTAACATTCAAAACATCTAAATATTTTGAGTTAAACGCTTATTATATTTTGTACTTACAATTTCTACAAGATGTTACAAATTTCTTTCGCTGTGTTCACTATTTATACTCAAGTTGCTCTTATCTCTACTAAATGCATATTATTTTATATTGTTATGACTCTATCCCACCTTCTTTTGATTATAACAAAATGGGGAGAATAATTGAAGAAATAAAGAAATCTTTTATTTAGGGGGAGTACATTAGGAAATGCATTCATGTAGGGGGAGTATCCACATAGGGGGAGTGTGTATGTTATAACGCTTAACATATATTATAAACACTACTTTAATTATATTTTATTTCTTATTAGTGGATTTGTTATTATCAAAAGGGGGAGATTGTTGGAGCTTGTGTTCCACTTCTCTTAGTTTGATAAATAACAAATCACACTATGTATTTGATCATGCTTGTGTTTATAGTGTGCAGGTACTATAGTTATATAACCCTATGAACAAGAAGCTGATTGATGATGATTCTCTGAAAAGAGAGCTAACGCCCCGCGTTAGTAGTTAACGCCCCGCGTTAACTTTCGTCAAGAAGGATCCGTCGAGATGAAATGTTGTCGAGAAGGAATCCGTCGAGAAACCAGAGACAACGCCAGCGTTGACTCTTAACGCCCTCATTAAGTCACAATCTGCCACGATCCCGATGGTTTGCACGATCTCAGCAACTGCCGTACACGATGCTTAACACTGGCATTAACTCTTAACGTCGGCTGTTAGCTCCCGTGTCTATTTAAAGACCTGATTTCGTTTGCTCAAGAGAGATGCATTGAAGCCTTCATTCCAGAGATCTGAGAGAGCATTTCATTCCGAATCCAGAGAGAACTCCCAACACCACAATTGAGGAACAAGAGGGAGAAGGAGATTTTCAACGGTGCAATTTGAAGAAGGACGCTCGCTTCAACTCCGATGATGATCATAGCGTGTCTTCAACATCTCCTTCAGTGCTCTTCAATATAGGGAGTCTTTTATTTTGATTTAATCTTTATCTTTTTATATTTTCTTGTAACGGTAGTGAATTCACGGCCTTGCGTGTGGCGACTAGGTCCTTGTGCGGCTTAGGGGGTAATTTGTCGCCTTGTGCGTGGCGACTAGGTCAAGGGTAGATCTAGGGGGTGGCTAGAGGCCTTATCTGGGGATAGATAGGCTATTGTCAATCGGTCCTTGGGAGAAGGACCGGTGAAGGAACAAAAAAAGTGATTTTTATCTTGTCGCCTTTATTTCAAGCGTTATTGAAATTAAATATTTTGTAATCTTCTTCTTGAAATAAATAATACTCATTTTATTATCTCTAATTGTCTGAAAGTTTATTTCACTTAAGATTGTGCAAGTAAAATCACTTTGAATATTTCTGCAAAAATAGTTTTGAGGAGATAATGCCCAGCGTTAACTATATAACGCCAGGCGTTAGCTACAGAGCCGAAAAGTTTTTCTGTTTTTATAAAATCTGTCAATTTACCTTAAAAACAGTAAACCCCTTATTCACCCCCCCCCCCCCCCCCCCCCTCTAAGTGCGCCATCAGATCCAACATGTATGCTTCTTATTCTATGCTTTTCTACTTCGTAGTGACAATGTATTTCCAATTTTAGGTGGAACATGGTTTTGTCCGTAGATTAGTGTAGGATTGTGTGTAGCAAGCCACTAGTTGGGCATTCTCTGACATGATGAAAGAATATTCTTTCTTTGTGACTAAAACTTGCCCATATCAACTCTCAAAGCATATGCTTAGGTTAGTTTAATTTTGCGAAAATGGCATAGGCCTTTTATTGGATTGTTGAGTCTTTGTATCCGTGCATATACGAACTACCATTACAAACACTTTTTGGGACATACACCCATCCTTTTGGTTCACCCCCACCATATAATCACCAAAGCCAAAAAGATCAACCTAATTTCACACTTAAATTTGAGCTTAAATTTCAAAATCTGATTTTTCTGCGTGTGGTTTTTAAGCTGAATTGTTGTGATGTGGTGTGTGCTTAAAGCTTATTATATGAGTGCTTTTAAAAAAAACTTGTAAAAGAATTATCATTTGAAAAGAAAAATTGAAAAAGAGAACAAAAACAAAATGAAAATAGAAAAAGAAAACAAATCTGAATTGAAAAGGAGATTAGTGTTTGGCTAATGTGGAAGTGATCCCATATGCAAAATATCAAGTTTGGGGGTGTCACTTCTCGTTTCATTCCTTTGGTAGATCAATTTTGATGTTAGCTGTCATTTTTGGTTTAAGTGTGATTAAAGCATTCAAGTTTATCTTTGTTTCACCTCACCTTACACTCAGGCCTAACGTTTCGTCCCAATTCTAAAGTCATATCAATTCGTAGAACTTGATGTAGCCAACGCAGTGGAGAGAGTGTGATTGAGCAAGCTTATGACCATCGTCATCGATGGAATACTTTGGAGACTATCCCGTAGTCTTAGGAGGATAATGTTAAGCTCAGCGACGACGCTACTTTCTTTCTACGTTATATCTTGGACGATCTGTTTTTCTTACTTAGGAGTGGATATAACATGTTGATACGTTGTTTAGAAAAGTGTAAATATGTAATATACATTAAAGTTATTTCTAGTTTTCTTCCTTTTTCACCTGGAGCATGGAACATCTTTGTTTACTCCCTACTTTCACATTCTATTTGATAATTTAGCCTTGTCTAGTACCCGGGAGGAGAGTTTTTTGCTCGGGACGAGCAATCGTTCATATTTGGGGGTATTTGATACGTGCTTTTAGTATAGTGTTTTCAACCTGCTATTCTTATTGTTTTCATCCATTTTTGCGCTAGATGTGTAGGATTATTGCTCATGTGGATATTTATTGTTTATATGGGCTGTGTGGATGAATTATTTTTATAGGTGTTGATTTGTGTGTGTGTTTAGGGGAGATTATGTTCAATTTGGCTTACGCACGTTCGTGTGGAATTTTTGCACGCACGTGCTGTTCTTTCTCCCCTAACACAACCTATTTTGTGACATTCAAATTTGCATGTGCGATCTTTCGCACACGCATGCACACACGTACAAATACGCATGCACAGTTGATTTCGTTTAGGTTATGGGGTGCTGCCCCGAACCCCGCAAGGGCGTTGTCCCTTGACCTCGCTCGCTGATCAGTCAGCAAGACCCCGCAAGGGCGCTGCCCTAAACCCCGCAAGGGCGCTGTCCCTTGGACCCCGTTAGGGGCTCTGTCCTTGGACCCTGTTAGTGGCTCTGCCCCTAAGATCCCGCTAGGAGCGCATCCCCTTGGAACCCCGCTAGGAACAATTGGGATTTCGTTGTGATATATGTGTATATCTGGGATGTATTTGCAGTTCGAATGTTGTAATGTTCTTTTATGATTATATTTCAATATGTGCAACTGATTAAGTGTTACTCACGATTAAATTTTAATCTTAAATCATGAAAATCCCTTAAAATTGATATTAAGTATTCAGATGTCTTCTGATGGATGACACTCTTCCTGCCTTGATCGATGAAGTGTGGGCTTGCCAAAACAAGGTGCATCAATATATCTTGGCAGGGTGCTAGTGGATAATTGTGATATCCGGATGTCGATATCTGGTCTAACTTAACTAGGTGACCTCAATAGTTGAGTGCCTAGAAGCATATGGTTGGTATGCACCATAAGATGAATGCGAATAATATTTATTCACCAACCATATAAGAGTTGTATATGATACAATTGACAAAGTTTGTCTACCTAAATAGCCACATTATGGGTGACAAAGCTGACTCATGATAGGGGGTGAAATATGGATCTTGTCCCACTAGAATGAAGCTCGTATTAACTCTCTGAATTGACATTAAGGGTTGTTAATTCGAAGAAAATAGTGAGAGTATTTAATAAAAGTCCTTCTTAAATAAAATGTATTTTAAAATATAGTACTAATAGAATTTGCATAATTCATGTAGAAATTCCATGGCAAGTAATTCACATTCCACCTTGTCCCTGAGAGCTATCAGTGAGAAGGACAAGTTCAACAAGACAAACTTCCTGGACTGGTATAGAAACCTGAGGATTGTCCTCAAACAAGAGCATAAACTCTATGTCCTAGAGGAAGATCTCCATGGAGAGACGCTCGAATCGGCCTCTCGAGCAGATAAAGATGCATATAAGAAGTATCAAGATGACTCTTTGGATGTTGAATGACTCATGCTTGTTACTATGACCTCTGAGCTTCAAAAGCAACGTGAGATCTTTTATGGTTATGAGATAATCGAGCACCTAAAGAAAATATTTCAAGGTCAAGCTCAACAAGAGAGGTTTGATCTATCCAAGGCATTATTTCAGTGCAATATCGGAGCTCGTGACCCAATAAGAACTCATGTACTTAATATGATTGGGTACATTGAGAATCTTGAAAGATTGAATTTCCCTTTAGGCCAAGAGTTGGATACTGACTTAATCCTGCAATAGTTGCCAGATAATTATGAGCAGTTTGTCTTAAATTACAATATGAATGAAATTGGCAAGACACTGCCCGAGCTCCTATGCATGTTACGAACTGCAAAAAATAATATAAAGAAGGTCAAGCCTACTAGCCCCATATTGATGGTGCATAAAGGTAACATGGGTCCGACTGAAACTGAAAGGACTGGCGAAGAAAGGGAACTGCCACCATTGTGGGAAGGCAGGGCACTAGAGGAGGATTTGTCCTCTTTACCTTGAGGATCTGTAAAAGAAGAAGGGAAGTGTGACTTCCGCTTCAGGTATTTTTGTTATAAAAATTAATTTTTCTACTCCATCTTAGTTATTGGATACCGAATGTGATTCTCACATTTGTATAAATGTGCAGCAACTGAGAAAGAGAAGAATGTTGGCTAGAGACGAGGTAGACCTACGAGTTGGAAATGAAGCAAGAGTTGTTTTCGTTGTTGTAGGTGTTGGATCGATTGGCGCCCTTAGAGGGGGGTGAATAAGGGAATAAAATTATTTATAAATTTTTAGACGATTTACTAAATTGTTTAGAGTAAATTAGAATGAAATAACAATTTAACTTAAAGGAAGTAACAATTGTAATTTGCAATTTTATAACTTAGGTCAAATGATCAAAATCAAGTAAACACAAAAAGAGACATGATTATATTATATAATAAAGGTGTTTACATAAATTTGATTTCAATATCGCTAGAAATCGGAGGCGTACAAAGTAAAATAATTTTTCTTTTTCTATACCGACTTGTATCCCCACAAACCGGTTGGCTTTAGCCTATCCTTCCCCGTATATGGCCTCAAGCCGCTCTAGCCAATCCTTCCCCGGATATGCCCTCGAGCACCCCTAAATCTAATCACCTAGACCTAGTCGCCAACACAAGGCGAATTCCTCCCTAAGTCCTACCCATACCTAGTCGCCAACATAAGGCGAATTCTCTAAACGGTTACAAAATATATATGGAATGAAAGTAAAGATAATAATAAAAAACTGTCTATATGAGATCTTCTGAAGTTAGAGATGAAGGATCGTTATAATATGAGCGAGGTCGAAGCGATCGTCCTTCGGATGTAGCGTGACGTAGTCCTCCTCCAGATGTAAGACCCCATTTTTTTTTGCAAAAACCACCGGGTCTTAGGCCCAGAACCGCCGTTTTGCGGTGACACCTTCACTCGGGAAGGTCGCCACCACAAAACGCCGATCCTGCCGGCCGAATCGATCACGAAGAAAAGTACAATAAAGAGAAGACAAGTCCACAGAATCACATGAATTAAAACCATAAAGGTAAATGTCCACATATATTAACTGAATAAAAGATACAAGGGTTACAACAAAAAGGGCTCTTATGCCTCTAAAGTTTTCTTAGTCAACCTAGCTACCTTGGTCAATCTATCCTCGAACTTCCACTCTAACCTGGGCAGACTCTTATGCCTCTAAAGTTTTCTTCTCGCATTCAAATTCTTACTCCTTCAGGTACGTCCGAGTAATCAATCGTCTCCAATCTACAACTTTTCTGGTTCTTACTATTGATGGGACTAATCAAAATCGGCTAGCGTCCCAATCATCCTTAAATATAAATGGGGGTGCACCTGTGAACTTTTATGAGTATATGCTAACCAATCATGATGATAAGATGACTCTCAATCACTTTCTTCATGAAATTCTATTTATAACGACAAAATTTTGATACCTTGGGGTTTTTCACAATTCAATTTCATCAAGGAAATAATATCACGTTCATTTCTCCAAAGTCCTGTCACTTCCACTTATGCTAGTCTTGATCACTCTCAAATGGTCTTAAGCGAGATAAACTTAGATCATTCTTACCATAGTGAAATCAAACACTATAATCCAAATCTAACAAGCCATCGTCTAAGATCTCTGGTTATTTATCATCCAAGTTCACAAGGTATAAAGCTATTATTGTAGATAAAATTTTCTACCATGACAGAGCGTGGTTTCTAACAAATCATAAGTTAATCACTTCCGAATTCCCCCAACCACAGGAGCTTTCAAATTTACTTACTACTTATAAGATCTACTTTCCGCTCTTAACTTCTATACATCAACATCCCTAATTGATTAATCCTGACGTCTTTACATTTCCAATGATTCAACTAAGGCCAAGTTGTTGTCCTGGTAATTCCTGCTGATCATCATTCCAAACATATTGTTACACCATCTCACCTTCTTCCAAGTAACATCGAGTAAGATCGACTTCAAAATCATAGTGTTCACGACATAAAATTTTTCTAACTTAGGTCTAAGGGAAAGCTAAGTCCGACCCTGACTTGCCCAATAAACAAAAGGTAAGCCCCAATAAACAAAGGACAAGCCCCCAATAAACAAAAGATTAGCCTCTATCTATCTTTGGGCGAAGTGTCTTCAATATCACCAAGTTATATTTATCCCAAACATGCAAACAATTCTTAGGGCATACAACCTTAGACTTGGGGTTCTATCTTGGGGCTTAATGGTGTATTCCACAACTTGGGCTCTTGCAGGTACCTTCTACGACAACCTTATCAGGGTCAATATGTTATCCAATCCCAAATAGGTTTCTTATTGTACTTGAACTCTTATCCGACCCTCGATGTTCATCACAGTGGTTGTCTTAATGTAATCTTGTCACAAATACGATGATTGAGCCTATGAGTCTCATACCATTCTACTTAGGTGTCAGTCTTTCTTTCTCTAGCCTCTTTGGGGTATCCTCGTACCTTCGCCAAAAGCTATACCTACGATCTATTTCAGACTAGGTCATGGTATAAATTGTCAAGGTAAGTCACGTGTCCTAGTGGGGTTGAGTCTAACTCATTGACTAAAAGACTACCTAAAGAGATCTTTGTAGCTGGAGGTATTCCCTGCTGGGGGCAGGGTTCGCCACAGGCTACAAAAGAAAACTTGACACTCGTAAAGAGATTTGACTAAGAAGATTCAGTTAAAAGTGGACCTTTCTCAATGTGATTCCCATATGGGCACACCACTGCTTCCGCTGCTAGTTTGTCCTCAAACTAAGCTCGTGCGGGGTGGCCCAGGGTTTTGTGGACTTCTTTTCTTCGGATCGAGGTTTGCCTCTGATACCACTTGTAAGACCCCATTTTTTTTTTGCAAAAACCACCGGGTCTTAGGCCCAGAACCGCCGTTTTGCGGTGACACCTTCACTCGGGAAGGTCGCCACCACAAAACGCCGATCCTACCGGCCGAATCGATCACGAAGAAAAGTACAATAAAGAGAAGACAAGTCCACAGAATCACATGAATTAAAACCATAAAGGTAAATGTCCACATATATTAACTGAATAAAAGATTCAAGGGTTACAACAAAAAGGGCTCTTGCCCTATACATCATTTCCTCACTACAAGATCACTCGCGGAAGCTAACTACTAAACACTCACAGATCTTGAATCCTGTGCTCCTGTACTAGACCGGCCCGCCTCCGTCTGCTCCGACCTCTGGTGTTGCTGCGTCTCCTCGAACTCCTAAAATGATATGGTCCACCGACCGTTAGTCAAAAAGACTAAGCCAATTCCCCACCCCTCCCCCAATGGCTCCTAGGCACCGTGCGGGAGGATGAAGCGGAGGACAGCAAGGAGTAAAAACAAGAGCAGGTGACGGCGGAACTAGAGCTACACAGGTGTATACATATATATAAGAAGCATGGTAACAAGTATATAAAGAACAGTAAGCAGCAAGTAAAGTAATATAAAAGTAACCATTGGTTTATAGGAATGCCCATACAAACCTATAGACCAAGGGATCGTTTAGCAGGGCCTACCGTATAAGAAGTCCCATAACCGACTTATACGTTAGGGGTAGGTTGAATGCAATGTTTATGCTATGACATGCAGGGTATGCTGTTATGCTATGTTCATACAAGTGCAACTCACCCACCACGACTCTATGCGCATAGACCTTTAGTTCCCCCTTTTTGGAGCGAGCTAGACTCCCAGGATACTCCCGTAGTGGCAAACGGAAGCGGTGGGTTGGGCCCCGCCCACCTCTAGGTTGGCATTCACACTACCCAACCTAGACCTATTGTACGCCTCCACTATACCCGCGGAGCGTCTGCGTACTCTTGCTGACTGGACCGCCAGACTATCAAGGCTAAGTGTAAAACCACACTTGCCGAGTCAACGTATTGACGTCGGTGTGAACGACCGTCCAATACCAAAGACCCACCACCTTCAGTGCACATGCAACATGTTCTACTTTCTATTTCTGAGCCATGAGTTCCCCGGGCTAACCCGCCCGCCATCAATAACCTTCCGAGCCAAAAGCTCCCCGGGCTAACCTGCCCGCCATCAATAACCTTCCGAGCCAAAAGCTCCCCGGGCTAACCTGCCCGCCATCAATAACCTTCCGAGCCAAAAGCTCCCCGGGCTAACCTGCCCGCCATCAATAACCTTCCGAGCCAAAAGCTCCCCAGACTAACTAGTCTGCTGCAACAGCCACCGAGCCCACCGCTCGGACAACCAATCCAACTAAACTTCCGAAACTACAGGATATGGATGGGTGTGTTATTAGTTAATCTTGTACAATGTCTTACACCTATGAGTTAGGGTTAGTCTTGGACTTCCCGAGGGTTACCCTGTAAGGGGCTCGCTACGGTACTAGGAACCACTATGGGATGACACCCCAAAGTTCCCACTCCCAAGACACTTAATTTCATTAGTTACTACCCTTAAGAAACCCTCTTAACATTTCACCTGGTCTAAACCTAAGTGCTTTAAGACACTTAGGGGAAAAGACGATCTTTCGCCAAATCCCAAGATGACCTACCCCAAGGGAGGCACCCCACCATCCCAGAACTCATCAACCTTAAATCTCTCCAAGGGTCCTCTCATACCATACAATCACCATTCAATTCCCACATCTCCAAACAATGTATTCCAAATTGGCCTGTAACTCCAAAACTGCCAATTTACTAAGCGCAGACCACCCTTAACGTTTTGATCCTCATGAAGGGAAGTACACTAAATACTCAACCCTATGATTCAACAATTTTATTGGAGGTCCATACTACATATTTAAGACCAAATCCAGAGTTTCATAATTTTCCAAATATTAATAGTAATTAAATCATTTTTCCCAAAATACCACTTCCTAAGGTTTGAACCACAAGTGCACTTTTCTGACTTCCAATGCCACTCCCAATTTTTACATAAATCAAAAGTACCTATTAATCAGTAGTCATGAAATCTTAGGGAAATACTGCAAGATTTACTATTTTTAAAAATTCCAAAACTCATTTATTACCAATAAATTCCAAAGGAGATACCCTCATATGAACTCCCCATCTTATGCAAATTCATACAGTGGTGAATCATACTAAAATATTCAGGTCTACCAAGTTTGACCACATAACACAGAAGTTACATTTGTAATTTCCTCAAAGGATATATTTGTAAATAATTCCAAAATGAACTAGAGATACCAAAAATATTAATCCATAAATTATGAGAAAATTACAGTGGGTACATATTGGTAGGAAAAGACATCCTGCAAAGTTTCATGCAATTACAGTAATTTAACACCCTAAAATTGATCCTCCCAAAAATTGTCTACAATGTGAAATATTACACTTTGAACCCCAAAAAGTCTTCTCATGGTCTAACAGATTCTTCCAGAGAAAAATAGCACTAAAACCAAGTTTATGACAGAAGATGGTAAATCAAAAAGTACCGTTTCTTCCTAAAACCCCAAAACCCTAATTATTTACAATTCTACCCAAGGGTTTATTACCTAGGTTTGACAACTCCAAACCTCTTCAAATTCACAAGGGAGTCTCCTCTGGTCACTAGGACCTACCATACAAAATCCTAGGTCAAACCAATAATGTTTGACCACACTCCCTTCATTGACCTCTATTTGCACCCCATTAGGGTTTAACCTAGGGTTAGGGTCTAAACTTCTCCAAATCCACCCAAACTTCTTGTGAGGGTGTTATATCACCTATAAAGGTCAGAGGAGTCCAACACACCCCTCTCCAAGGACAAACTCTCCTATGTCCTTCACAACCCCAAATTCCACCCCATAGGGATCAACCCTATGACCTTGAGCAAAACAACTCCAATGCTCACCAAACCCTTCATGGGGTCTCAACTTCATCCCACTGACCTTCCTAAGAAGTTTCAAGTCTCAAAGGTCCTAATTGGCCAATGGTTCTCCACTTGGCTATTTGCACCCCAAGGTGCTCCTACCCCAAGTCCTAGGGCAAACCAACTCCCCATGACTCCATAACACTCTTGGAGGTGCTTTGGGTGATACTAGGGCAGTGGACAAGGGCCCACTCCTTTTGGAGGTGGTTTATCATGAAAAACCCTAAATGTCCCCTAAGCACAATTTTTCCCCTTAATGGACAAAACTTTGACTTAAAGGTTACCCAACCAAATGAACTCCAACTGAGTTGATATTTTAACCAGGGGCTTTTCATGACCCTAATAGCACCCCACCAAAGTTTGGTGGAGATTGGAGGTCATTTGGCCCTCCAAATAATTTGTGTAGGGATTATTAAATTTCTACAAAAACTTTAGGAAAATTAACTCCTAAAAATCTGATACTCAAACCTAATCTAGGTATAGGACATATGGATGCATAGCCAAAATATCAACTTCATCAGATTTTCCATTTAAGAGTTATCCTAGTTTTAAGGTCTGGTTTGAGTTTTGACCAGCCTCACTAGAATGAGTGCTGTGGGTCCAATACTTAACCAAATAGCTTGATTTCACTCCCATTAGAAAGTAGACACCAAGGCCTACAAAAGTTATCTCTGGGCATTTTTCGAATTATGGCCCCTAAGGGCCTTAAAATCGGGTCCCAAAATCTGTCACAAAGTGTGACATAATACACATAATAATAATAATAATCATTTCATTCATACATTTGATTCCCGCACGAATCTTGAAGCAATTCGGACGGCATCGGGTCGTCTTCTCCATCGAATCGACGGCTGTGATAGCCTGCGCCTGGGCCGTCTTCAACCTTGATTTCCCGGCCACCCTCGCATCCCCTCGGCCGGCAAGTGCCACCACCACCTCCGTTGAGGTGGTGGCCGGCGATAGGAGGTCGTTTGCCGGCCGGTGGTGGCCGGAGTAGGGGTTTCGGGAAGGAGGAATATGCTCGAAAACGAGCACCTTTGGGTGCACGATTCGAGCCCGTTTGAGCTCGAATCAAGCCCCAGTTAGATTACGATCTAACCACTGAGAGAGGAGAAGAGAATTGGACCTTGCTTGAAGCTTGAAACCTTGCCGATTGGGAACTCGCCATTGCCGACCTCCATGGTTTCTGAGTTCTGCAACCACCACATAGAGGAGCCCGATTCCTTCAGGTAAGTGGGGGGAAACGTTCCTCTCTGCCCGGTGAAGCTTTTAAAGGCTTCAATTGAGGGAGGGGAAGAGCCATGGCATGAATTGCCATTATCACCATTAATGGTAATTTCGGCCACCTCCAATTCCTCTCTTAATCAGCCCCCCTTCAGCCTTGGAAACTGTTGGAAACTCCTCCTCTCCCCTAGAGGAGATGAATGCAGCCATAAATGGGGAGAATTGAGGGGGGTTTCACCTTCCTCCATTGATGGCCTCATCTCTCTCTCTCCCCCAAATTGAAATTTCTCTCTCCTACTCATCATGGCCGACTTCTACCCTCTCTCCTGAGCTAATTAGCAGTCAAGGGTGCTGGTCAAAGGGTCAATTTGGGCTTAGCCCAAAGGGATTGGGCTAGGTTCAAGAGGTTTGACCTAAATTGGGCAATTTTGACTTTTGGTCCAATTGACCAATTGGGTGACCCTATGATAGGGCTTTTGGGTCCATTGGATTCCAAATTAGGTTTAGAAACTAGTGGTGGGGTCAATTTGATATGGTGATGGTCAATTAGGGCACTTTGTGAAGAATTGCCATTTTTGACCTAAAGGGGCATTTTGGTCAATTTGCACCCCTAAGGGTCCCATGATGGGGCTTTTAGGTCTACTAGGTCTCTTATGGTATTCTAGACCTAGATGAGTGATCAATTTGGCATGGTGAGGGTTAATTGACTCTAATCTGGCTACTTTGACCATTTTAGGGCTTAGGGTTGACTTTGGTCAATTTGGCCCCTTTGGTTGACCCCAATGTGCCCTGGGTGCCCTAAGGGGACCCCTAAAGGGTTAGGGATACTATGGTGGGGTCAAATGGTTAAGATGAGGCCCTAAAATCCAACCCTAAGCTAGGTCACTAGAAATTGCTATTTGCAGTCCAAGGCACTTTCAATCCTAATCTTGCCTAAGTTAAAGGGATTTCTACTCTACCAAGGCCTTGTCATGACCTTGTCAGGACAGATTCACCTGGGGGGTCTAGCTGCCTGGGGGATGTTACACCAGAATTCTCCTTAAGCTTTTTGTGGGAGATCCATCTTCGGCAGCATAACAACAATGGAGTTATGGCACAAGTATTCTCTCTGGAAGATCTCTCAGATCTCTGGAATAAAGGCTTCAATAATCCCCATTCAGAGCAAAATGAAATCAGCTCTTTAAATAACCACAGGAGCTAACGCGTGGTGTTAAGAGTTAACGTCAGCGTTAGTGAACGTGCACTATCATGGCTGAAATCGCACAATCGTCAAGATCGTGGCAGTTTGTGGATTCAACGCGGGCGTTAAGAGTCAACGCTGGCGTTGAGTTTCGTTCCCCTTCAAAGTTCGTCGAACGACCTTTTCGTCGAACGCAGTTTCGTCGAGCGGCCTTCTCATTTCGTCGAACAGCATTTTCGTCAAGCGCAGTTTCGTCGAACGGCTAGTGCCCAGTGTTAAGACCTAACGCCTGGCGTTGTCTCTGGCTTCTCAACGGATTCGTTCTCGACGGCATTTCTTCTCGACGGACTCCTTCTCAACGGAAGTTAACGCGAGACATTAACAACTAATGCGGGGCGTTAGCTCTCTTTCCAGAGAGTCACCTTCATTCAGTATACTACCTGTGGAGTATTGCACATATAGTTCCTGCACACTCTAAACACACGACAAGCAAGATCAAATACAATTTGGGATTTGTTATTCTCAAACAAAGGGATGCGACACACATGTCCAACAATCTCCCCTTTTGATAATAACAAATCCTCTTAGCAAGAAATCATTAAAGGTGATTATAGAATATGATAAGCGAGATAATAGTGCAACTATAGTATTTGATATGTGTGATAATGTGCATACTCCCCCTATCTTAATGCTCCCCCTACATAAAACTAATTTATGTTTTATTGATCCCCCCTAAATGATTGATTACATGAATTAGTCTCCCCATATTCTTCTATATTTCTCCTATATTGATTTCTTGAATTAATCCCCACCTTTTGGTATTATCAAAAGAAGGTAGGGTGAGGGCAGTAAGGAGATATTTCTTATAAATGATAAAGCATGATCGAGCTTTTGTAATATAGATAATGATAAAGATATAAAGCATAGTATATATATAAGAGATTTCAAATAAAAAGATAAGAGTTATAAGCAAGCAGAAGATTATAAGAAACATATTTTTGTAAGCATGAAAAACACAAGTAAAAAAATATGAGTTTTAAGTTCAAAATGTAAAGATGTTTTAACTTTTTTGAAATCTCATAGTTTTACATAAAGATACCAAGCATGAAAATGAACATATCAAAAAGGAATATACTACAATGTTACTTAATTTTAAGTTCAAGAGATACCAAAACATTGTAGAGATCATGCTAGGTTATCTAGTGCATTTGTTATATAAAGAGTAGTATAGATAAAGCATTAGAATCCAATACTCATGAGAAGAAGTGTTATGAAAGATAATGATGTGCACATAAGTATATTTTGGGTAATGTTAACAATTGATTTAAATCACAAAATATAAGACATATGTAAGGTAAAGTGCACAATAAAACACAAGTAAATTAACTTTCACACACTTTAATGCACACTATTTTATAAAAAATGGTGTATAAATCAAGGGTTGCATAAGACACTTTACTATTCTTTCCAAGGTGCTCAACCTCACAATGCTTATGAAGACTTATCAGGAGGTTCAGGTAGTGCTTGGTGGAGTTATATTTGTCTACATATATAATTTTTTTTTTGTTCACATTTGTGCGACAACATTCTCCGAATACACTTATTTTGCAAACCCAAAATTTTTAAACTTAACCACTTTTCAAATTTTCATAAGTGCAATTCAAATGTAGTGTAGGTAATAAACTTATGCAAGTTTTAATTTATTATACAAATACAATACACAAACAAGCAATTTTAGATTAAAACACACATGTTGATTACCAAAAAAATAAGTGAGTGAAAGGTATCATTATCAATCATAATACATTTACTCATACTTAGAGACATGCTAAGCTTGGTTCTACATATATTTTTCAATACAATTGATGCACTTTAAATAGATATATCAAAGCATGATAAACAAAACAATGTTCATAGTAATTTGAAGGAATAAATGTTAACATTGTAAATAATTCTAAATAATAGAATTCATTCATGCTTGATATTAGCAATAAAGATCAAACATTTTTTTTTTGAAAATTTTTAATGAAATAAAAACAGAAATATCACAAAAGTATATTTTTGTATTTTTGAATTTTGAATTTTTTTAGTTGATTTTTTAAAATATAAATTAAAACAAAGAAATTCAAAAACAAATTAGTAAACATAAACAAACATATTTTTTAAGGATTTTTAGAAATTTAAAAATCAGAAAATTCCAACACCGATGCTAACGCCGATGTTAGGGCTAACGCTGGAAACAGTACACTATTTTTTTAGAATTTGAAAAATCTGATTTTTGATATTTATTAAGTGTCCTTAGAGTAGTCTTATGCAAAAATTTTGTAATTTTTGGAGATGTCTTGATTGCTCAAATTGCATAAAACATTAGCATTTTACATGTTATTCATCCTAAGATGTCTAAGACTCATAATTCCAACCTTAACATTTGAAACCTTGCATCGGGAAGAGGTTTAGTAAATATATCAGCAAGTTGAGAGTCCGTGCTAATGAAACTTATCCTAACATTTTCCTTTTTAATGTGATCCCTTTTGAAATGATGACGCACATCTATATGTTTGGATAAAGTGGTGTACCGGATTATTTGTGAGATCAATGGCACTTTTGTTTTCACATTTTAATTCTATAAGTTGTAGATGAAAACCAAAGTCCTCTAAAGTTTGGCTCATCCATAGAGCTTGTGCACAACAACTCCCTAATGCAATATATTCTGCCTCCGTGGTGGAGAGTACAACCGAATTTTGTTTCCTACTAGACCATGCAACTAATGAAGGTCGTAGAAAATGACAAGTACAACTAGTGCTTTTTCTATCAATTGAACAACCAGCATAGTCCAAATCGGAGTAGCCGTGAAGTGTAAATGAATTATTGTGCGGGTACCATAATCCTAATCTAGATGACCCAATAAGATATCTAAAAATTCGTTTTACCGCTTTTAAATGAGATTCTTTTGGATTGGCTTGAAATCGAGCACATAAGCATACGACAAACATAATATCGGGTCTAGTTGCACTAAGATAAAGTAGGGATCCTATCATACCTCTATATAATGTTTAATCAATTGAAATTCCCGATTCATCTTTTTCTAATTTAAGTGATGCACCCATTGGTGTAGAAGCATGTTTAAGGTTTTCAAATCCAAAACGCTTAAGCATATCATAGACATATTTAGTTTGACATATAAAAATATCATCATTTCTTTGTGATATTTGAAAACCAAGAAAATAAGAAAGTTCTCCTACTAGACTCATTTCAAATTCATTCTTCATCACTTAAAGAACTTCATTACACAACTCTTCATTAGTAGATCCAAAGATTATATCATCAACATATATTTGCAAAAATAAGTAAATCATCATTATTATGTTTAATGAAGAGAGTATTATCGGCACTTCCCATAATATAACCGTGCTTTAATAAAAATGATGTAAGTCTTTCATACCATGCACGTGGCGCTTGTTTTAAACCATAAAGCACTTTTTCTAGTTTATAAACATGATAGGGAAATTTTTCATTAATAAAATCGGGGGGTTGTTCAACATGAATTTCTTCTTTTACAAACCCGTTGAGAAAAACACTTTTTACATCCATTTGAAATAGTTTTATTCTTGTAAACCTTGCAAATACTAGAAAAATTCTAATGGATTCCAACCTAGCAACGGGTGCAAAAGTTTCATCAAAATCTATCCCCTCGATTTGTGAATATCCTTGTGCTACTAAGTGTGCCTTATTACTAGTGATTCTAGACTAACCATCTAATTTATTTTTAAAAATCCATTTTATACCTACAACCTGGTGATTAGATGGTCTTTCTACTAATTTCCAAACATTATGTCGCTCAAATTATTCTAACTCTTCATTCATAGCCAAAAACCAAAATTCATCATTTAAAGCGGTAGAAACGATTTTTGGTTCAATTTCGGAAACAAAATAGATATTTGAATATGATTCATGAAGAGAAAAGCGAGTTATTACCCCGATGGATGGTTCACCAATTATTAATTCTAGTGGATGATCCTTTGTGAATTTTAAGGCACTTGGAGGTACTGATGCGCAAATCTTAGCACACCGCTATAGGCGGTAGATCGACTGCGACACGAAACAGCAATGTACCGATCGTTCAAGTAATATAAAATGAGGAGTAATCCCCGAGTATCGAATCTCGAAGGAACACAGTAAGGTGGAGTTAGGTTTCGAGGAAGGACTTGAGATCGAAGTCCAGCGATAGGTGGAGTGCGGACGAAAGGGATTTGGTTTGTGAATAATAAAATAAAATATTACAACTACTCCTATGCAACGCCGCTATGCAAAGCTTCGCTCGGCGGGATGGAAGACTACGTAGGCCTTGAACGCGCTACTTCGTAAGGGCGGATGGACGAGTAGGCAAGCGGATCGAACTATGCAGGCCTTGAGTGCGCTGCTTCGTTAGGCGGGATGGAATACACGGGCCGCTATGCCACGCTTCGGTAGGCGGATGAGCGAGTAGGCTAATGGAATGAGGGTCGCCGACACCTCTTCGACAAGCACGCCACTAGCAATTGCTAGTGCGGCACACGAACGTGACGGCGGGATGGAGGATGGAATGGGGCGCTCCTCAAGTCACATAAACCACAAAAGTATTCCACATAGAAATGAAATATATAAAAATACAAGCAAGTTTAAGTGCAACTTCATCTTAATACATAGATCTAACTACATACACACATCAATAAGAGAAGAATAAGGCAAGAAATCGACCGAATCCGAAGGCTCGTTGTAGATTCACGGTAGGAAGCACCGGGTTGTCAATCCGCGTCCTAGCTCGGTCTGCAACTATGTCCGGGGTAGAGAGAGCTGTCACTACTCTCCAATGAGCCCGTCTTCTTCGTGTCACGATCCGGTGGAGGTTGCAAACTTCCTCTTGCTTGATGGAGATGGCGGCTAGATCTCCTCTTTAAGCTTTAGGATGAAGGAGGAGGCCGAGAGGAAGCTCCGACTCAAGATTGGCGTGAAGAATAAGCCCGGAGCACCTCCACATGGTGGGCGGCGATGGAGGGGCGAAAAACCTGCGGAAGGGGCGAAAACGGCGGAGCTGGGCGGAAGAAATGCATCGATCCCGACCTAATTCGCGAGCAGGTCAATTTATAGGCGCTGGAATAAACAGTGCGCACGGTCATTGGCGCACGACCAGTGGTCGTGCGCACTAGAATCCTGTGATCGTGCGCCTGCCTGGACGGAGCCTGCAAGGTAAGAAAATTATAAAATACAATGTTCGCACGACCAGTGGTCGTGCGCGCTTTCATAAGTGGTCGTGCGATAAGGAAGACAGAACTCAGATTTCAGGGGGTAAGTGCACATGATCAGTGGCGCACGACCAGTGGTCGTGCGCAATAGATCCAGTGATCGTGCGCTGTGTTCCTGTACAGAATTGTGCCGGAAACACCTGCACGACACCTGTTCCAGCACAACCATGAATCCAGCCACTGAAAGTGGCACTTAACAATGCAAAGCAACTACTAAAGGAGAATAATACGAAATAACACCAAAAACGAGCCTAAAGATGCACTTAGCATGGAGAATCAAATATAAGTGAAAACATGTCTAAAGTGAAGTGCATAGACTAGAAAATCGGCCCACATGAGTCCATAAATGTGTATATATTTGGGACTCAGCACACCCCCAGACTTACCTATTTGCGCGTCCCGAGCAAACAAATTCTAAGCGAACGGGGAAAGAAAAGTAGATGGCTTAAAATTACAATACAGAGTACCATGCGAAGTTGCATGCTCACGTGCATAAGAAAAATAGTAGAGAAGATTTCTCATTATACACAAACAGTTTATATATTTCTAAAAAAGTAAAAGCATATTACAACCACTCAAAATGGTGAGCTACGGTGAATCATCCGGTCATGCATACGGAGAAAGTAAACTAAGCGCTGAGATGAGCATTGCTCAAGATTGGGGTGCCGGACAAACTCCACCGAAATCCATCGGTGTCGGTGACCATAGGCTCGCCCGGTCACATTCTCTCCACGACATTATATTGGTTCATAGCGTGAGTCGGTAGGACTTTAGGCTAGAGATGGGGCTTGGGTTACGGTGAGGTAAACAAAGATAAACCTGGAGGCTACGCACACCTAACCCAACATGAGCACAAGATAGAGCTACCCGCACGACGATAATAAACAAATGCACCACACCCCCAGACTTGGACTTTTACAACATAGGTGTGTGCACCGCCCACTCCCAATACCAAAATTTCAAAATTTTCAATTCAACTTTTTCATAACAATCCCCCTTTTTTTTCTTTTCTTTCTCTTCTTCATTCTTCTTTTTCTTTCTTTTCTTTTTTTCAGCAAAAATATCAATGAATACACCCACAATTTCCACTATAAAAATTACCACATCAACACCCCCCAAAATGTAAACATAACTAATATTTAAAGCTCAGATTTGGGTGTGCGACTAGGTTAGGCTTTTAAGCTTTTGGTGCGATAAAAGTGGGGCTGAATCAAGAGGAAGGGGTAGGCACAAAGGGGCTAGCGAGGGTAGATGATAGGCATGAAATAAAAAGCTCAACCGGGCCAAAATAATGGCCTACGTCATTCTCACGCACTAGAACTATCCTATGCCAATGCTTCAAGAATCGCTTGGGGCAAGTTCTAGCCACCGAGAAAGATTCTCCTTTCTCCAGACTCAAGCAATACGAGTCTAGCGATCGTTTACACACATCCCTATGCTACCGTTTGATTCCACCGGATTCACCATTTGAGTAGAGTAAACAACATTTACACTAATAGAGAAAAATATAAAACCATAGTATAAAGAGAAATCTAATCTACACAAATTTCTATGTAACCGAGCACTCGACTAGGAGCACTAATGGAGTCAACATTTTACTCTGCTACATAGTCCTAAGCCATCGCTTAGACTTTCCCAAATATGCAGATGAATTAAATTCACAACAGAGCAAGCAAACAGATGAGTACGCGCTCAAGTGGGTGCTGTGGTGTGCAATGAGAATGAACAACAATTTCCAATAAGCTAAAATAAAAGTACTTCTAGCATGCTATGCAAGAGTGCACGTGAGTGGGCACAAAAACTGCTCTCCCCCAGACTTAAACTAAACAATCCACAAAATATATGACATGAAAATCAGAAAAGGCTAGGGAAAGAGAGTACCCAGTGCTCAGAAATGAGCACACCAGAAGATTGGCGTGTAAGCTAAAATGAGCCGCAGCATCCGCCATCCAGAAAAGATACCTGCACGGGTCAGCTCCGCAAAAACAAAAGAAGAAGATAAACTAAAATAAACTACAGCTAACTAAGCAGGATTGAATAAAATGAAATGCATGAGAAAGTAAGATAACTACTGGGGTTATTGTCATCCCAGCACGACTTATTCAAAAACTAAAGGTTCTAGCTAATGGGCGTATGGAAGGAGAAGTGGACAGGTAACTGGCCTAATATCCGTGTCGGTAGCGGGTACCTATACGGCGACAGAACAGTTACTCCTCTACCCAAATAATAATACCTACATAACGCAGGTAGAGGAAACAGAAAGTAAGAAGAGGAGGATATATCCTCACTCAACTCACCAAACACATCCTTGCCTAGCAAGGTGTCGTCAACAGGGAGGTGGCAGGAGGAAAAGGCAATGAGTGGAGTTTCCTCTACGGAGGGGGAATCAACCTCCTCACATAAGAGGATGCTCTCATCATTGACTTGGGAAATATGCACCAAATCCTCCTGGGGTACCTGTGAAGACTCAACCTGCACAGGCTCGGATGAAGAGGGGGGATCGAGAAATAAACAAGACGAAGAACATAAATAATCAAAAATCGGGGGAGTGGTCCCGGTCTCACTCCCATCAGGTTGGGTAAGTAAAATAATTTTTGCATTGTCATCAATGCTACAAGATTCGGCGGGATCAACGGTGGTCAGGCTTAGGATTTGGACTTCCTCCACCGGTGCTGAGGAAAACTCCTCTTCACCTTGGAGGTTGTCCTCCTTCATAGGAATAGGCACAACACTCAGATCACCCACCTCATCCTGCGACACATCATCAACAATGTCGTCGGAGACGAGCGTAGTATGCACAACAGGGAGAAGAATAGTGCTCGGATAAAGGTTGAGCACCGATCCCTCACAAGGAATCGAGTCCACTAGGGGTGGTGGATGCACATGGAGAATAGGCTCAGCAATGTCGGTGCATAGATCAGCCGCACATCCGGTGACCGTGTCCATGTCATACCCTTCAAGATGTGAAGGTGACAAAGACACATAACCGGATGGTGAAGGTGTGCCGCCAGAGTTAGGGGTTGGGACGATCCGGATATCCGGCTCGTCATCCTCGTCCAATTGGCGAAAATACTCGGCACAGTCCTTCAAGACATGATCAGTGCTCCGACAAAACTGGCACTGCCTTGCGGGCTTCTTTGGCACAGCGGGGGCTGAAGCCGAGAAGAAGTATGACGGTAAAGGCTCAGCAGAGTAGCCATAAGACTTACGCGCACCATATGGAGTACCAGACGAAGTCGGTGCTCCATATGCTGGGCTATAAGAATTATGCCTACTATTCTCCGTAGGGCATTCATCACTAGAGTGGGAGGTAGCTCCACACCAACGGCAACGAATATTAAGATGTGCCCACATAGTGCGAAGATAAAACGATTCAAGACGAAGGACACTATTGTGCGAAATACCACACCTAACAATAATTACTAAAGCAACCTAATTAAAACAGGAAAATGGAATAAAAAGAAATAAAACAAAGAAATGCAATTTACAAATGGAAGGGTTTCTCTCTCAGGTTCTCCCTCTCCAGAAAACTCACACGACTGTGTTCCCCGGCAACGGAGCCAAAAACTTGATGCGCAAATCTTAGCACACCGCTATAGGCGGTAGTTCGACTGCGACACGAAACGGCAGTGTACCGATCGTTCAAGTAATATAAAACGAGGAGTAATCCCCGGGTATCGAATCTCGAAGGAACACAGTAAGGTGGAGTTAGGTTTCGAGGAAGGACTTGAGATCGAAGTCCAGCGATAGGTGGAGTGCGGACAAAAGGGATTTGGTTTGTGAATAATAAAATAAAATATTACAACTACTCCTATGCAATGCCGCTATGCAAAGCTTCGCTCGGCGGGATGGAAGACTACGTAGGCCTTGAACGCGCTACTTCGTAAGGGCGGATGGACGAGTAGGCAAGCGGATCGAACTATGCAGGCCTTGAGTACGCTGCTTCGTTAGGCGGGATGGAATACACGGGCCGCTATGCCACGCTTCGGTAGGCGGATGAGCGAGTAGGCTAACGGAATGAGGGTCGCCGGCACATCTTCGACAAGCACGCCACTAGCAATTGCTAGTGCGGCACACGAACGTGACGGCGGGATGGAGGATGGAATGGGGCGCTCCTCAAGTCACATAAACCACAAAAGTATTCCACATAGAAATGAAATATATAAAAATACAAGCAAGTTTAAGTGCAACTTCATCTTAATACGTAGATCTAACTACATACACACATCAATAAGAGAAGAATAAGGCAAGAAATCGACCGAATCCGAAGGCTCATTGTAGATTCACGGTAGGAAGCACCGGGTTGTCAATCCGCGTCCTAGCTCAGTCCGCAACTACGTCCGGGGTAGAGAGAGTTGTCACTACTCTCCAATGAGCCCGTCTTCTTCGTGTCACGATCCGGTAGAGGTTGCAAACTTCCTCTTGCTTGATGGAGATGGTGGCTAGATCTCCTCTTTAAGCTTTAGGATGAAGGAGGAGGCCGAGAGGAAGCTCCGGCTCAAGATTGGCGTGAAGAATAAGCCCGGAGCACCTCCACATGGTGGGCGGCGATGGAGGGGCGAAAAACCTGCGGAAGGGGCAAAAACGGCGGAGCTGGGCGGAAGAAATGCGTCGATCCCGACCTAATTCGCGAGCAGGTCAATTTATAGGCGCTGGAATAAACAGTGCGCACGGTCATTGGCGCACGACCAGTGGTCGTGCGCACTAGAATCCTGTGATCGTGCGCCTGCCTGGACGGAGCCTGCAAGGTAAGAAAATTATAAAATACAATGTTCGCACGACCAGTGGCGCACGACCAGTGGTCGTGCGCGCTTTCGTAAGTGGTCGTGCGATAAGGAAGACAGAACTCAGATTTCAGGGGGTAAGTGCACACGATCAGTGGCGCACGACCAGTGGTCGTGCGCAATAGATCCAGTGATCATGCGATGTGTTCCTGTACAGAATTGTACCGGAAACACCAGCACGACACATGTTCCAGCACAACCACGAATCCAGCCACTGAAAGTGGCACTTAACAATGCAAAGCAACTACTAAAGGAGAATAATACGAAATAACACCAAAACGGGCCTAAAGGTGCACTTAGCATGGAGAATCAAATATAAGTGAAAACATGTCTAAAGTGAAGTGCATAGACTAGAAAATCGGCCCAGATGAGTCCATAAATGTGTATATATTTGGGACTCATCAGGTACATATTCATCTTCCTTGGACTCCTCTTCTTCTTCTTTGGAAGATTCCTCGTCACCATGCTCCAAAGGTTGTAAGAGATCATCCTCATTGCCTGCGAAAAGTTTTTCTACACAAGGAACAAACTAATCAAATTTTAAATTCATTAACTCTTC
Organism: Dactylorhiza incarnata; assembly: GCA_033032865.1. Classification (NCBI taxonomy): domain Eukaryota; kingdom Viridiplantae; phylum Streptophyta; class Magnoliopsida; order Asparagales; family Orchidaceae; genus Dactylorhiza; species Dactylorhiza incarnata. The sequence continues at coordinate 6,497,159 of JAWHQI010000127.1, read as the reverse complement.
AACTCTACTAGTTTTTTTATTAAAAATTCTATAAGCTTTACTAGTTGAAGAGTACCCAAGAAAAGTTCCTTCATCACATTTTTCATCAAACTTTCCCAAGCAATCTTTTGTATTCAAAATAAAACATTTACAACCAAAAACTTTGAAATAAGATACATTAGGTTTCTTTTGAAAATAGAGTTCATATGGTGTGAGATTAAGAGATGGGCGAAGCATGATTCTATTCATAACATAACATGATGTATTTACGGCTTCGGCCCAAAATGACTTAGGTAATTTATATTCACATAACATAGTGCGTGCTAGTTCTTGAAGTGTCCTATTTTTTCTTTCTACAACACCATTTTGTTGTGGTGTGTGTGGTGCAGAGAACTCATGTTTAATGCCTAACATATCACAAAAGGATGTAAATTTTTTATTTTCAAATTCTCCTCCATGATCCGAGCGAATGCATTTAATTTTTAAATCACTTTCATTTTGAATACGAGTACATAATTTTGCAAATTCACAAAACGCATCGGATTTGGAAGAGAGAAATAATGTCCAACAATATCTTGAAAAATCATCTATTAAAACATATGTATATAATCTACCACCAAGACTTGCAGTGCTAACAGGACTAAAAAGATCCATATGAATTATTTGTAAGGGTCTTGTAGTAGAAATGAAATTTTTACTTTTGAAAGAGGATCTAGAAAATTTATCTTTTTGACATGGTGAACAAAGTGAAGGTAAAGTTCCATTTAACCTAGGCAATCCTCTAATTAAATTACTTTTGGCAAGTTTTACAATGAGTTTTGTGCTAGCATGCCCTAGTCTTCTATGTCAAAGTTCTAATTCATCATTTTTAGTGATAAAACATTTTATAGATGATTTAGAAAGATCATGAAAAGAAACTAGATAAACATTATGTATTCTTGGTGCAGTTAGTAAAATATCTTTTGTAGTAGGATTAGATATTTTGCATAGATTAGTGGAAGATTCAAATAACACATCTAATCCTTTATCACATAATTGGCTAATAGAAATTAAATTGTGTTTTAATCCTTTCACATAAAGAACATTAGATATAGTAAAGGATTTGTTACCAACTGTACCAATTCCCATGATCCTTCCTTTTCCGTTGTCACCAAACGTCACAATCCCTCCCTTCTTCTTTTCTAGGCTAAGGAACTTTGCTTTATTGCCCGTCATGTGCTTGGAGCATCCTGAATCCAAGTACCACACGTCTTCATTGTCCTTAGCCTGCCTACACATCTAGAAAGAAGATGAGAGTAAAGATCCGGATACCCAAGTGGAACCACCCATAGAATAAGTGGAAGCCTTATGTACCCAGATTTGTTTTAAAGTATTTTGTTTTATTTTCCTGCAAGAACTAGATGTGTGACCTAACCTATAACAGTTTGCACACGAAATAAAGGGGGTTGAGACCCTTTTCTGAAATATTTTCTTGCTGGAAGAAATTGGATTTACAGAAGAAAAACATTTTGAAAAAGAAAATTCAGGCTTCTTGTATGAGGTGCTAGCGCCGGCGTTAGTGGCTAACGCTAGGCGGTAGCCCTCACCTCGATATCTGAGCCCAAATATTCTAGAACCATGGCACTGGTTCTCTAAAATCATTTCCTGTGATTTTTGGCCTATTCCTAATTTTTTAATGGCCATGGTGAGATCATGAACTTGTGTTTTAAGTGAAGAATTTTCTTTCACAAGCATGACACACCTATTTTCAAAACCATTTTTATTATTTTTGATTTGCAAAAGAGAGGCTTCTAATTTCCTTTCTAATTTCCCCTTCTCTTTTGTAAGAGTTTTGGCATGAGAGAGGGCTTTAGAAAGTGACTCTTCAATATCTTTTGCCAATTTAGTGGAGTGATCACACTCTTGGCAAGAAACCTTTCTATTTTCTAAAACAATTAATTTTTTGGAAAGCTTTTGATTTTCTTTAATAAGAGATCCATTTTCACTATTCAATAAAATACTATCTTTCATATTTTTATCAAAAGCTTTGCAAGTTTCAAGGAATTCATTAAAGAGTTCATCATAAGTGGGAGGAGTTACCTCAGTGTCGCTAAGAACACTGGTGTCGTCGTCGTCATTTCCATGTCCCATGAGGCACATGTTTGTTTCCTCATCTTCGCTTGATGAAGACCCGCTTGATTCTTCGGAGGAGGAGGAGTCATCCCATGTTCTAGCTTTTAGCACCTTCCTCTTCTCCTTCCCTTTGTGCCGCTTTTCCTTCTTCTCATTCAAGAACTTTGTGTACAACCCTCATTCTCCGAGGGTAGGCCCATTCAAAGACACGTAGGCAGAAGTCAAGGTCAAAAGGTCAGCACAGAAGCCGGCAGTCCAACACACAAGGCAACTCAGCCAGCAGGAGCAAGGGGAGAGTATGGCGAGCAATGGGCGAGTATGGCGAGCAATGGGCGAGTATGGCGAGCAATGGGCGAGTATGGCGAGCAATGGGCGAGTATGGCGAGCAAGGGGCGAGTATGGCGAGCAATGGGCGAGTATGGCGAGCAAGGGGCGAGTATGGCGAGCAATGGGCGAGTATGGCGAGCAATGGGCGAGTATGGCGAGCAAGGGGCGAGTATGGCGAGCAAGGGGCGAGCAGAGGCGAGCTTGGGCGAGTATCTCGCGAGTATGGGCGAGTATCTCGCGAGTATGGGCGAGTATCTCGCGAGTATGGGCAAGTAGCCCTTGTAACTCGCGAGCTTAGGCAGTATACTCGCATGTACCCCCCCCCCCCCCCCCCCCCTTGGATTTCTCTATAAATAGACCCCTAGGGGTACTAGAAATGGCACTTTTGGATGTGGTCGAGGTCCCCCCAAGTTGGATACTCGCCAAATCCATGCTCGTCTAGTACCTCGCCCAGCTTTTGGTTGCGGAGGGGAAGTTTCTCCCAAACTTCCGGGTACGTGGTGGGACCTCCCTGCTGGAGCACCTGGGGTGTGCTTATAGTCATTTTCTCTCTCCTATTTTAGCTATCCGAGCCGTGGAGCTGGACCGCAGGATCAGTAACCTCGGGCTGCATTGATCCGAATTTTGGAGCCGGGATTTTCCTGGCTTCAACACTTTGGTGCGGTGAGCGTGGATCGTAGTCGGAGGTCGAAATTTTTGCGAGAAGGCTTCATGGCTTAAAGTGGCGAGATGGAGGCCAAAGGCAGCAACTCGCGAGCATTCGACAAATTGAGCGAGTTCATGCAGGCGAGTTCCAGAGGCGAGTTCATGCAGGCGAGTTCCATAGGCGAGTTCCATGCTGGCGAGATCCCTACTCGCCATAGGTGAGTTCCTGCAGGCGAGATCCAGAGATAAGTTCAGACCAGATACTTTACTCGGAAGAGAGGCGAGCTTCCTGGATAGTGGCGAGATCCTTCCTTACTCGCCATCCTTACTCGCCCATATGCGAGCTTCCTTGTTACTCGGCATAGGCGACTTTTGCAGGCGAGCGAGCTTCTTCAATACTCGGTCATAGGCGAGCTTCTTCAGTACTCGCCCATAGGCGAGCTCCTTCCTTACTCGCACATAGGCGAGCAGCATCAAATGAGGCGACTTCATGCAGGCGAGCAAGATTCTTCTATACTCGCCCATAGGCGAGTTCTCTACTCGCGAGGGTGAGTTCTCTACTCGCAAGTTGGTGAGAACCTGGTACCTAGATCAAGAGTGGCGAGTTCCTGAAGGGCGATTTCGCCACCAAGGGACACTCCTCCTCCCCTCAGTTTCGTCCTTCTTCAATGCCAGTGATTTCCATACATCTATATGCTTACGGGTGCTTTGGTAAAGCCCGCGAGTGCTTTTGTCTGACTAACAAACAGGATGATTCATGACGAGTGCGCCACCAAGGGAAAGCACATAAGCTACTCGCAAGGTCTCCAAGTTGATGCTCGGCGAGCTCCTAGTCGCGATGGTCTGCTTCAACAACCTACTCGCGAGGTCTCCAAGTTGATGCTCGGCGAGCTCCTAGTCGCGATGGTCTGCTTCAACTTCCTACTCGCGAGGTCTCCAAGTTGATGCTCGGCGAGCTCCTAGTCGCGATGGTCTTCTTCAGCAACCTACTCGCGAGGCCTCCAAGTTGATGCTCGGCGAGCTCCTAGTCGCGATGGTCTTCTTCAACAACCTACTCGTGAGGTCTCCAAGTTGATGCTCGGCGAGCTCCTAGTCGCGATGGTCTTCTTCAACAACCTACTCGTGAGGTCTCCAAGTTGATGCTCGGCGAGCTCCTAGTCGCGGTGGTTTTCAAAGCTGGTGTTCCGCGAGCTTCTACTCGCGATGATCTTCATCAAGGACTTATGTTCCACGATAATGCTTACTCGTGACGTCTTCAAGCTTGGTATTCCGCAAGCTCCATACTCTCGATGATCTCCTTCCGTCGGCTATGATCCATGAGAGGTCTTACTCATAAGGTGTTCCAGTTGGTATCCCGCGATGTTATGTTCTTACTCGTATAGCCTTCAAGTTGATATCCCTCACCTCCCTGAAACATGGGAGATTGTGAGTCTTTTGTCTCTTTCAGCTAAGCGTTTTCAAAAGAAAGGAAGAAAGCAGGTGAAGTCGATCTCCACGGCAGGTTGGGAAACTGGCCTCCGACTTGATTCTCATAAAACCCAGAGCGGATGGTGGGACAGTGCCTCGGTTGAGCGTTCCCCTAAGTCCAAGCCACTGCAATGATGGCCGAGATCAGCTCCCCCCTTGCACGTTGGCCGCGGTTCCCACCGACTGCATTTCTCATCCGACTGCATTTCTCATCCGACTGGGGAGATTATCAGGAAGAAGTCTGGACGCCGACCTCCCAATTCGACGAAGAGATGATCGACTTAACCGATCAGGGGACCTGTTGGGGAAATGATTTATCTTAACCCCTAGAATTGAGTAGATTATTAATTCTAAGTATGAAAAGTTGGGCTAAGTAAATATGCGTCGAATAGTATTCGACGCAACGTCGAAATATAGTCGACGTTTCTCTCAGAATGAGTCGAAGTAACTCTTAGAAGAACTCGACGTAATCATAGTCGACGTACCTCTGATTTCTAGTCGACGCATTTGATAAAGTTGACGCATCTTTGTCGACGCACCTTCCTTATTCTCCTCTCGACGTCCAGCCAGGATGAAATCGACGTTTACGTCGAATAGTAATCGACGCACGTCGATATCTATAAGTAATTCAAAAACACGCCAGATCTCTTTCCTTCTTTCTGTAGATCTGATTTTTATGGAATAATATTATTCTTTTATAGCCGTTCTGAATCAGCCTTTCCTTCTATTTGATTCTTGGCTTATTTGATTAAGATTATTATGAATATTATTTGAAATCAGAATGAATTCTTTTCCTTCTACAGAAATATTGATTATGGAAACTCCTATCTCTTTCTATTTCTGTGTCTGCTAATTGATTATTCCCTTTTAGCAATATCTTTTAAACAGAGCTATAAATAAGGAGGAGGTCGGCAGAGAATGAAAAGAAGTGATCCACCATATACATTTGAAAAAGAGGAAGAGCTCCCAAGTGAAGAGTGAGAAAGTTGAGAAAAGATATAGTGTGCTGCAGCAAAAGAAAAAGCCTTCATCTTCTCCTTCTTCTGAAGCCATTCTGCTGCAAATTCTGAAAGCTCTCACAAAAGAGAGAAAAGCTTACAATCTCCTTCTCACTATAGAAGAGAGATCATATTCACTATACTTGTGCTTCTAATCTTCTTGCTAGGAAGAAGATTCTTTCTTACATATATTGTTTTCTGTTCTTCTACTTGTTCTACCTCTTCTTCTCTTTCTTATTTCATTTTCAAACCTTGTAAAAGAGTTTTTATAATCTCTCTTCAAAAAATTCAGTTGTAGTGGTTCTAAGAGTCTCCTTATCAAAAGACTCAGTCTGGTTCTAAGAGTTTCCTTATCAAAAGACTCAGTGCAAGTTAGTGAATTCCTACCAAAGGGGGTAAAAGAGTGGACTACCCAAAGTTTGGGGAACCACTATATTTCCTTGTGTTGTGCTGTGATTTTCTACTTGTTATTTTTCTTCTTTACTTGCTTAATTCTTGTTGGTGTGTGAGAAGTTTAAATCTGTGATTATTACACATATATATATAATTGCACAAAGTATTTTTAATCTCTATTCACCCCCCTCTAGAGAATTCTAGTGAGGTTAACTGTGCACTTTCAGGACCCTTAAATAAAGGTGTTGTGTACCCTCGAGGGCTGAGAGCCCGTAAGCGATTCGTTTCCGATTATTTCCTCCAATCATGTGAGTTAATGTGCTTAAGTGTGCTTAACTCCCCGTTTAATTGTTGAGCAACAGGAAACAGGTTGGGTCGGCATTCAACACCCAAGTGGGATGGAGACCTCGGGATGGTGTGTTCCTTTGGAACCTCCCCGACTTTCAGTCCCTACTTGACGTCATCCTTCAGCAACACCCAAGTGGGATGGAGACCTCGGGATGGTGTGTTCCTTTGGAACCTCCCCGGCTGTCAGTCCCCTTCATGGTGTGTTCTATGAGATGAGGAACTGCTCAGAAGTACCTAAAGGCTCAACAGGGAAATCACTTGTCATCGAGAAGCTCAAACTGAACTAGGAGGGACCTTTCATCGTTCAAGAGGCATTCGAGACTGGCGGATACCGCCTGCAGAATCATGAAGGGGAATTGCTTGGGAATACCTGGAGCGGCAATGACCTAAAAATGTTTTATCCCTGAGTGGGAAGGTCTATTCTCCCCCTCCTTGTGTTTATTCCATTCGAATAAAAATTCCTCGCCCCCTGAAACACGGGCCGCGAGAGTTGTTTTTCTCTTCTGGCAAGAGATTTTCGAAGTAGGTAAAACCGATCTCCACGACAGGTTGGGAAATGAGCCTCCGACTTGATTCTCGTAAAACCCAGAACGGATGATGGGACGGTGCCTCGGTGGTGCGTTCTCCTAATACCAAGCCTCTGCACTGACGGTCGAGATCAGCTCCCCCCTTGCACGTTAGTCGAGTTACCCTCCGACCGCATCTCTCATCCGACTGGAGAGATTATTAGGAGAAAGTATGGACGCTGACCTCCCAACTCGTCGAAGAGATGATCGATTTACCTGACTGAGGGACCCTTGTATAAAGGTGTCATTTGACCTCTTGCGACAAAGCCTAATATCTCTTGTAGTTTATTCCAATCATATGGGTTGGTGCGGTTAATCCCCTCTGATTGTTGCGTGACAGTATGAAGACTCTTCCGCAACCTGGCGACCGATTGGGGGACAGGTCTCCGACTCGACTCTCATTAAAACCCAAGTCGGGTGGTGGGATAGCGCCTCGGGAGAGAATCCTCCTAAGACCAAGCCTCTGCATTGACGGTCGAGATCAGTTCCCCCCTTGTACGTTGGCCGAGTTACCCCCCCCCCCCCCCCGACTGCACTTCCCATCCGGTTGGAGAGGTTATCAGAGGAGAGTCTGGACGCCAACCCCCCAACTTGACGAAGAGATGATCGATTTGACCAACCAACATTCAACAACCGCAATAGGATGGAGGCTTCGGGATGGTGTGTCCCCTTGGATCTCCCCGACGATCACTCCCCACTTGCCTTAACATGTTTCACTCCTGTTATTATTACTGTGATTTCTCAGCAGGCAGAGTGGAGACCTCGAGTGTGTGTGTCCAGAAAGACCCCCCGAGAGTCATGCCCTGTCCAGGCAATGCGATGAAATTCAGCCGAAGCAGTCATCGATTCGCGTCACGAGTGGGTTAGAGGATGAGTATCCTGCTTAGCTCTCATAACATCCAGAGCGGGTGATGGGACAGTATAACGAGTTTTTTAATGCGTCCTCCTAAGACCAAGCATCTGCACTGACGGGCGAGATCAGCTCCCCCTTTGCACGCTGGCCGTGCTACCCCCCCCCCCCCCCCCCCCCCCCCCCGATTATACTTCTCATTCGTCTGGAGAGATTATCAGAGTAGAGTTGGAAGCCGCCTTCCTAGCCCGAAGTTGCTCACCCCCCCTCAAGTGAAAAGAAGTCATCGAGTTGTGGAGTTGTCGTAATCCAGGCCTCTGCCCGAGACCTTCTTCAGCAAGCTGGCTACTTGCCCCCTCGGATGACTCTTCCTTTCCACCTCTAGTTGAGCTCGGCTCCTAGAAGGTGTCGACATTCTCTCCACCTCTAGTTGAGCTCGGCTCCTAGAAGGTGTTGACCTTCTATCCGCCTCCAGTTGAGCTCGGCTCCTGCGAGGTGTCGACCTTCTCTTCACCTCTAGTTGAGCTTGGCTCCTAGAAGGTGTCGACCTTATATCCGCCTCCAGTTGAGCTCGACTCCTGTGAGGTGTGGACCTTCTTTCCACCTCCAGTTGAGCTCGACTCCTGCGAGGTATCGACCTTCTCTCCGCCTCTAGTTGAGCTCGACTCCTAGAAGGTGTCGACCTTCTCTCCGCCTCTAGTTGAGATCGGCTCCTAGAATGTGTCGACCTTGTATCCACCTCTAGTTAAGCTCGGCTCCTGCGAGGTGTTGACCTTCTCTCCGCCTCTAGTTTAGCTCGGCTCCTAGAAGGTGTCGACCTTGTATCCGCCTCCAGTTGAGCTCGGCTCCTGCGAGGTGTCGACCTTCTCTCCGCCTCTAGTTGAGCTCAACTCCTAGAAGGTGTCGACCTTCTCTCCGCCTCTAGTTGAGCTCGGCTCCTAGAAGGTGTCGACCTTGTATCTGCCTCCAGTTGAGCTCAGCTCCTGTGAGGTGTCGACCTTTTCTCACCAGAAAGACAGCTCGCTAGAAAGACAGCTCGTCAAATAAGGGTTGGATGATTCTTTCCGAGCAACTACGTTACTCGCAAAGAGCGGGGATTGTGTACAACCCTCATTCTCCGAGGGTAGGCCCATTCAAAGACACGTAGGCAGAAGTCAAGGTCAAAAGGTCAGCACAGAAGTCGGCAGTCCAAGACACAAGGCAACTCAGCCAGCAGGAGCAAGGGGCGAGTATGGCGAGCAATGGGTGAGTATGGAGAGCAATGGGCGAGTATGACGAGCAAGGGGAGAGTATGGCAAGCAATGGGCGAGTATGGCGAGCAATGGGCGAGTATGGCGAGCAAGGGGCGAGTATGGCGAGCAAGGGTCGAGCAGAGGCGAGCTTGGGCGAGTATCTCGCGAGTATGGGCGAGTATCTCGCGAGTATGGGCGAGTATCTCACGAGTATGGGCGAGTAGCCATTGTAACTCGCGAGCTTAGGCAGTATACTCGCCTGTACCCCCCCCCCCTAGGATTTCTCTATAAATAGACCCCCTAGGGGTACTAGAAATGACACTTTTGGAAGTGGTCGAGGTCCCCCCAAGTTGGATACTCGCCAAATCCATGCCCGTCTAGTACCTCGCCCAACTTTTGGTTGCGGAGGGGAAGTTTCTCCCAAACTTCCGGGTACGTGGTGGGACCTCCCTGCTGGAGCACCTGGGGTGTGCTTATAGTCATTTTCTCTCTCCTATTTTAGCTATCCGAGCCGTGGAGCTGGACCGCAGGATCAGTAACCTCGGGCTGCATTGATCCGAATTTTGGAGCCGGGATTTTCCTGGCTTCAACACTTTGGGCACTAGCTCCGAATGTGCCCGATCTTCCTACAATGAAAACATTCCGGTGGAGGTCAAGTCTTTCTCGAAAGTAAACTTTACCTCGTTGTGTTTCGCGAGATTTGATACTTGGGGATTCACTTCCCATTTTATTATTACTTGTACGACATCGATACTCTTGCAGTGTCTCATCAAGTTTTTATTTGATTAGAGTTGAGCTGAGCTATTTTTGTGGGGTCCCATCGGTACTCTTTTAGTGAGATGAGTTGTTTCTTCTTTTAAGAGATTTTATTTGATTTTCTGCTACCAATTGGTCTTAACAGAAACCTTTGAATTCCATTTTTAATTCTTTTGATGAGTAATCAAAATTTTCAAAATAAATTATCTCATCATTTTCTTCGGGAAGATCTTCCTTTTTTGCGAGTACTAGGCCATCCTGTAGTCTTCTTCTGTTTTGCTCTCATCTTCATCAGAGCTTGAGGAGCTGTCTTCAACATCACTTCAAGTCTTTGCAATGAATCTGTGCCTTTATTTTTGTTTCTTTTCTTAGGATCATAATTCTTTTTATGATCTTTGCCCTTCTTCTAGATTTTGTCCTTGATTTGATCAGGACACTCTGATGCAAAATGTCTAGGTTTCCAACATAAGAAACATATTATTTCCTTAGAAGGAGTTTTGTCATACCTTGGATTAGAGTTACTTCTTCCTTACTTCTGAAATCTTCATGCTTTATCCATTTCTTGAATCTTCTGGCTAAAAGACTCATCAGTTCACCATCCATAGACTGACTTTCTTTTTCACCAGCCTTGAGTGCTATGGATTTCTCTTTGGAGCTAGATGAGATTTTCTCATTTGTTTTTCCTTCCGCTCTTGTTTTGAGGAGAAGTTCATAGGATTTGAGCTTGCCAAGGAGAGCATCTATGGTAATCTCCTTATGACAATGGCCTCTCTAATAGCCCAAATCCTAGCATCCCATGAGCTTGAGAAGCACATTAAGAGCTTATCATTTATCTGTCACAGAGATTTTCTTTTCCAGTCGCTTCAGTTCATTGACTATGAGACTGAATCTAGAGTACATATCTGTCACAGATTCTTCAGAGCTTTTCTTAAAGTTCTTATATTGTGAGATTAGTAAAGACTAAGGACTTCCTGTTCTTCCTCTCATCCGAACTTTCTTCAATCAAATTTGTCAGTGAATCCCAAATCTCTTTTGTTGATTGACACTCAACAACCCTTTGAAATATGTCGTCTGATATTGTTGACACCAGAATATTCATGACTTTGACATCACATTAGGAAACATATTAATTAAGGCAAACAAACTAAAAAAAAGAAATCTATAATAAGAGGGATATTTTATTTCAGTTTAAATAAAAATGAGATTTGGGAAATAATTATTTTCCCATCTTTTCTCGAATTAATTTACATGTGAAATTTTCAAAGGAAATCCTTAAATCTCATGCCTTTGAAATCTCTAATTCTATTCTCAAAATTTGCTTCCTTAAACCCCTTTTATCAAATTACCTAGATCATACTGCTTGTTAAATGAATCAAACTCCTCCCTTTATTTGGAATAAATATCATCCTTCAAAAGACCGGTCCCCTCTTTCATTACCAATTAAATCTTCTATTTTCATTTACTATTTCATGCTTATTGCATTATAAAAAGAAACCACTCTACTCCTTCTCAAGAGAGCTTGGCAAATTGAAGAACAAAGATCTGTCTTTTTTTCCCGGAATTTGGCCCGAATCCTCTGCCTCACGCGCTGCCTGCACATCGCCTAAGCTCGCACCGCCGACCGCCGCCCTTTAGGACTCTGGCAACCTGCCCCGGCCTCCTTCTGTCGTGAGCGACCCAACCTCGCCCTTCCTCCGACGATCCCGACACTCCAGCGTCGGATTCGATGCTCCAGTCACAACCAAAGTTATACAGTCCTTTTGCCTCCTTCCAGAGCCTAGCACCGCCGTCGCCGGCCCCCGTAGGCTCTAACGACCAACCCTCTGCCACCCTTCGACGAAAATGACCCTCCCTGTCAGGTCGGCCTTTGTTTCTACTACATGCCGTTCAAATAACTTATGCACCGAGCCAATCCAGCGAGCTATACCCCCGCTCCGACCGATTTGATCCTTATGCTTCACCCTCGACTTGGAGGTAAACCTCTTGTTGACCTCATGCTCGTTTTCTATTAATTTAACATTATGTTTTTATTTATTTGGTCTTAAAATACAGAGCGTGCTTGCCCCTAATTAATATAGAACCTATTTATCGTCAATTTGTGATATTCTTGTAATTTGATTTATTTATTTGCGTGCCTGTGGATCATTACGCATGTCTATTATACGCTACCTTGTTTGGCTCATATGCGTGCTTACGAAATCGAGGTCGCCTATTGCATATCATTATTTATGAAAATCTTTATTGCGCTATATATTTAAAAGAGAATTCGAATTTATTAATTTAAAATCAAATAGTTAATTCCAAATTACATCGAGGGATAGACACAAGGCTCGTCAAAAACATAAAAAAAATAAAGAAAATTGATAAATTTCAAAATGAAATAGTACACAGAATGATATAACAAGAATATTTATATTAAATTTTTTTTTTGAAATTTTACTACAAATTTTATAAATGATTTTTGTTTTTTGTATAATTTTTTCAAAATCTTGTAAACTCATTTGACGCTCCATCAAACAACAAATAACTCTACACCTGATTTAAATTTGATTATTTATTTCAAATTTGTTGACAATGTTTTGTGACCGTCCCGTAAACATAATGGTTGCAACCCTCTCAACTAGATTTACTGGTATTTTAAATGTCCACCGTATGTCTAATTTAAAAGAAAATCAATATACTTTTTCAAATTAATAAAAAAAAGATGATTGTTATCCGCACTACAGTTTTGGCTATCCGCACTTTTTTGAATGAGTTATTACGCGTTTTTTAGAAATACGTCTTGTACAAGCATTTTTAGGAAATATGATCAACACGAAAGTTGTAGATCTACAACTTTCGTGTTGAACAATTTTCCTAAAAATGCACGCACAACATGTATTGCCGCCCTAATTGAAATATGTGCGTAACTATAGTGAATTTTTAGTTGTACATGCATTTTTAGGAAAAATGTTAAGACATATTTCCAAAAGGCGCGTAATAACTTATTCAAAAAAGTGCGGGTAGCCAAAACTATAGTGCGGAAAACAATCGCCATCATTTTTATTTAAATCGGCCGACTTATCGGCCGATCCGAGAATACACCCGGCTTACAATCGCAGAGGACCAATTTTCTATTCCGTCTATTCCCGCGAGTTGCGAGCCGTCTGCGATCCCTCTGCGAGTGCGAGTCCTCTGCTGCTTCCTCCTCCCTCGTCGAGCTCCGGCAATACTCCATCCTCATGGCGATCCTTCCTCGTCGAGCGTCGTGAAGTCCTCTGCGAGTCCTCTGCTGCTTTCCCCTCCCCCGTCGAGCGCTTGGAAGACTCCATCTTCCAGTCGATCCTCCCTCGTCGAGCGCCGGGAAGTCCTCTGCGAGCCATCATCACCTCGGTGAACCTCCAGAAACCTCGGCGAGCCATCATCTCCCAGGACAGAATCCTCGATTACATCCACAACTCCCGCAAGCATTCTTCCCCTTCTTCCTCCTAAGCTCAGATTTCTTCCCCTTATTCCTTTATGCTTAGATGTGTTTTTTCCCTGCTGCTTTCCTATGTGCTTGGAAGACCCCACCTGGATTACTTATCTGATAGAACGATTGAAAGAATCAAAACCTGCAACATGATGCTATGAAATTAACTGCTTCAATAGTTTTTAAAACAACAAAAAATTATTAAGCATGCCATTTTTACTAGCAATATCATTAATATTGATTGGTGCACGGGGTATGAAATTAGTGTGCAGCTCTCATACACAGATTAAGTATTTTTTTTATTTAAATCCTATGATCAGAAGTATGTGCGGTGTAATGTAAATCCAATGGAAGGTTTTTTATTCACATAATTGTTGGGCATCCGTTGGTGCTCGAATAGTGCCCTAGAGTTGGCACTTAGTTAGAACACAGAGTGGGTTGTGCTACTTTATTAATTCGTAAAAGTTGCCAGTATAGGGCAGGTCAGTTATTCTCATCTATTTGTTTAAATCTAATCATTCCAGTTATTTTGGATATAATTAGGCTTATTTTCACTTGCTCAGTCTGCTTAAATTTAATATTCTGCTTGAATATTCAGATGCTGTTGTATTTTGCTGCTATATCTTTGTTGAAATATTTAATTGATGGCCCGGGCAAACCTGCAAAAAAAAGATGTTAAATACTTGTCATTTGTCATTGTTTTGTCAATATAAATAATAAGAAATAGCCTATAAACCTGTATAATTATTACACGTCTCATCATCTCAAGCATATTTTAGGGTTACATGACTCGAAAATAATTCCCGCAGGGTTCTGCGCCTCACGGTCAGGGCCACCGCCGGCGCTGGTCTTGCCGGAGCCCCGCCGGAATACTCCCGACGGGTTCGCCGGAGACCGGTGATTGTAGATCTCTGATACTTGATTCCTAAAATAGCCCAGTCCCTGATACAGTGCTGCTCTTCTAGCCTTATCAGCTTGTTTTTTTTTGTATTTTGAACGAATCGAGTGTGTATTATGTACTGTGGAGCAATTGTAGGCATCAACTCATAGATATATAACTGCTAATCTAGCAACATAAGCATTTTATTTTGTCGTGATTTCTCTTCTTGCATGCATTTTACAACACCAAAGATTTTGAATTGTGCAGGAAAAATTCCAAGACATCAAAATTTAAGAAAAAAAAACAAAAAAAAAAACATATGATAAACCGTTAAAAAATTGCCAGCAAAAAGCCAGGATGTCGTAACCCTATGGCAGGAGCAAGAGGAAAATGGAGCCGATGGCAAGGAGCGCAAGGGAGAGGCGTACCTGTAGGAAGGGAAACCGCCCGACTTTGACGGTGAAGATTCCTAGTTCGCCAGACTGAAATGGTCGATCGTTGAAGAGGAGATGGTCGGGAGTTGGAGTGGTCGATCCTCGATGATGAAGGGTAATACGAACAAGATGGAAGTTGCATTAATCGAAGAAGAACACAGATACAATCCGGATCGAAATCCGGCCAAGATCAAGGAGGCTGGGTCCTCCAATGATCCCTCTCTCAAATGAGAGCCCAAATCCCTAATAATCCAAGATAAGACTAACACTCCCATACCCCCTCCTTATATTGGGAGGAGGGGGCTCACATCAAACCTAATACATTTAAAAGAAAAACAGTAATAATAAAATGAGATGGTGCGTGCACGTAACAATACATCCCGTCAGAAAAGCGACCTTGACCCCAAGGTCGGAGCGCCGCCCGCCGGTCAGTAGTGGGATGCCGTCGAGGTGCCCGGAGCGTCGTCCGGTAGTCCGTCCGAGAGCAGCAGGGCGTCAAAGTCGGCGGCGGAGAGCGCGGCCACGTCGTCGCCGATGAGGACTCGACACTCCTTGACCGAGCACTCATGACCAGGAGAGTAGGGGTGCTTGCAGCGGAAGCACAGACCCTTGCTTCGTAAGTCGTTGTACTCCTGGTTGGACAGGCGGTGGGTAGGGACACGCCGGTTGTTGCGAGGACCCATCATTGGTGGCCGGGGCAGAGGAGGTGTAGGTTTCGGATGGGTCGAGAAATATGTATAGGAAGGATGCCGAGAGGGAGGTGATGGGGAAGGAATGTCGCCGGACGTCGCGAGAAATTCTGCCTCCACCAGGGGCGAGGTCAATGGCGTGGTGAACCGTTAACGGTTGGAGAGTGCGGAGACGGGAGCGAAAGTGGGGTTGCAAGCCGTTCATGAAGAACCCCAAGTAATGGTCTGGGGGAAGACCGGGGACATGGGTGACTAATTCCACGAAGGCATCAATGTACGAGTCAATGGAGCCGGTGTGACGGACCCCGCAAAGTCGCTCGATCATGGGGCCAGAGTAGCGGGCGTCATACCGCTGAATGAGGGCCTCAGAGAGAGCTGGCCAGGTGAGGTCAGGAGAGGTCTGGCGGAGCCAACGGACCCAATGGAGGGCCGACCCTTCCATGCCGATGATTGCGGTGGAGACCCGTTGTGTCGGCGCGGTCTGGTGAATGTCGAAGAATTGTTCGGCGCAGGCAATCCACCCAAGGGGGTCAGTCCCGTTGAATGTGGGGATGTCAGGTCCACGGTACGGTGGAGTAGGTAATTCCACCACTGCGGGTGTATCGGGGATCATAGTGTTGGGGGATCCCACAGCAGAGGCGGCAGGAGGCCCGGAGTGCTGGCTGGGCTGTAAGTTCTGGAGCATGGTCAGAATCGAGGCGAACTGCTTGGTCTGTGCTTCGAGACGCGCATTGACGGTGGCGAGGGAGTGTTCGAGGGCTTCCACGCGGGATTCCATCCGGCCCTTTGGCATGTGAGGACGACCACGCCGAGCTGGAGGTCGGCAGGAGAGTGTCGGAGCCTGGGAAGGGGCTCTAGCAGCGGACGATCGCTGCGGAAGGGCAGGCGGCGACGGAAGAGCAGGCGGCGGCGGAAGAGTAGGCGCTGAGGAAGGAACCGGAGGTTGGGGGATCGACGCTGGCGGATCGACCCGGACGCTGGCTGAGCGGTGCGGGTGTGGATGCTGGCGGATCCAGACGTCGGCGACGAGGCTATCGATCGGCGCGTGCAGCGGAAGATCGAGCAGTTCCGTCTAGCGATATCGTGCAGCGGGATATCGAGCAGTTTCGTCGAACGATCAGACACTGGCTATCGATCGGTTCCCGCGAGCTTGACGACGGATGAGCAGGCGCTGGATGCGGATTATGCTGGTTCACGCGAGCTTGACGACGGGGGACGAAGCACCGGCGGCCTGTGCAGCGGGCGGTGAGGCAGGTCGGACCAATTAATACGAACAAGATGGAAGTTGCATTAATCGAAGAAGAACACAGATACAATCCGGATCGAAATCTGGCCAAGATCAAGGAGGCTGGGTCCTCCAATGATCGCTCTCTCAAATGAGAGCCCAAATCCCTAATAATCCAAGATAAGACTAACACTCCCATACCTCCTCCTTATATAGGGAGGAGGGGGCTCACATCAAACCTAATACATTTAAAAGAAAAACAGTAATAATAAAATGAGATGGCGCGTGCACGTAACAAAGGGGATTGTGAGCGAGTGGCGGTTGGAAACCCTAGAACGAAGCGCATATGGGCTATTTGTTATGGAGATCAACAGATGGATTTGGGGAGAAGCCTTACGATGGGGAGGAGGAGAAGATTTTCGGCGGTGAGGAGACCCGAGGCTTGCGATGGAGAGTGGCAGATGGATTTGGGAGAAGCCGAGATCTTGCGAGGCGACCATGTAGAAAATCACTGAGATGCGAAGCGACCTTGTATGCCTACAGCAGTGAGGAGCCAAATTAGGAGGCGGCGGAATGTGAGGAGTCGCGGAGGAGACGCGCTGGGAGGAGCCCTAGGTTTGCTGTGAGAGTAGAGGAGCGTGAAAACTGCTGCGTGAATATGCGTTTGCGCGGAGGATCGTCGGGGAGGGCTGAGTATGGTTGCGCAGAGGAGGTTTGAGCGGAGAGATCTTGGCGTTTGCGCGAAAGATCATCGGGGAGGGCTTCGTATGGTTGTGCAGCGGGGGTCTTTGCGGGAGATGGAAGATCGGGATAGTGAGTAGGGTTTTTTAACCGTGGTGGCGTGAAAAGTGAGTTTTTTTTAATTTGTGTAGGAATTATTATTCTGAATACGTGATTGATGTGAACCGATGGTCACGATTTCATTAATGGCTTTAAAAAGTCATCCCATATTTCTTTTTATAATAGTATATATATATATATAGTAGTTTTAAAATCCGTATGTACTCGACATCCGACATTTAAAACATTCATTTACACATGACAACTCTAGTCAGTTGCCACGTTGTCGCCTTCCTCCTTTAACCAAAAATAAATATGAAGACCACCACCTTACCGGAGCCGTTTCTCCCTCATCCGGCCACCATTTTTGACATTCAAGTAGTTAAAATTCATTGCCTCTACGGGAGGAATGCAAATCAATCATCTATTTTGCAAAATCTTGGCGGGCCTGATCCCCAGCTTGCCCCTCCTTAGATCCACCCCTGCAAGATATTTTAAAAATTAACATGAAATTAATAAGAGGAAAAAGAAGATTTAAGCAAGGATAAGTAATGAGAAACCTTAGCTTTTATGTTCATCTCTGAATTTAACCCCAACAACAAATCTACTAGAGTTGATTCTTTTGGAGAGGGCCTATAGTAATTATCACTAATGGAGAAAGAGGGCCTGCAACCTTTATTGGAAAACATAATCGCTAATGGAGAAAGAGGGGGTGAGTAACCTTGGTTCAAAAAATGGGGGAGGTTGTGGCAGCAGGCTTCTTTGGTCTGATCGCTAATGGAGAAAGAGGAAGGACAAGGTTCTACTCGACAAGATCTGCTTCAACTCATCGATGCAGGAAGAAGGACAAGCTTCAGGTGGTCGATGGAAGAAGAAGAACGACGGGCTTCTGCTAGGTGAGATCGGCTGGAGGCACAACTAGGACATCGTCGTCGAGATGGAAGGAGGGTTAACGAGGTTATGGGAGGAGAATCACGAAGCGGCGGATGAGAAATCGCGGAAATAAAGGAACGTGAAAGATGCCCCTTGTTGCGTTCACATATTAGCAAAATGCAGAAATAACCCGTTTTGCGTTTTTCAATACCGCTCCCAAATGCACAAATAACAATGCCACCGCTGTCCCCTCCAAAACAGAGGCTTAAAGTTTGTCTATTTTTGTGTAATCTCGATGACCTCCTCCATGGGAAGGATCATGTTCATGTATTTGTAACACCCCAACTTAGTTTTACCACAAATCAACAGTCCGGCCGGGCCCCGTGATAAGGAGCAAACCAAATAATGGTAATAAAATTGGTACATAGCAGGAATAAAAGAAAAATGCTAAAGGAGTACTTACAGCGGAAGTAAAAAGATAAGATAAGGGTAAATGTGTACCTCAAAAGTTTGAATTCACAGAGCCACTAAAATTGAAAGAGTCAGAAAGCTTGAAATACTAAATTCTTAAACATAGTCTGATACAAAGAAACATTAGACAATTCTGATACATGCCCAAAATCACAATACAGTACTTAGAGAATAAACTACTAAGTGAAAACAAACTATAAGAGCAACTTCTGCAAACATGCTCATCCTAGGCGCAACACCCCACCTGTGACCCCTGTAATAAAAAGCCCAAAAATGGGTCAGCTCAACTGGAGAGTAAGAAAACCTAGTGACACTAAAATATTAATAATTGAAGAAACATGTGCGCATGCTAATTAAAGAAATAAATATTCTGTACTGAAAAATAATTATACTTCAATAGTAAGCAAGTTTTTTTATCAAAATGCCGTAAACATAACTGACTGTTCTATTGTAATCAAATCATGCATTTCTATTTAAATGCTATAGATAATAATTTTTCTAAACTGCGGCATATGCTTGAATTTTAGGTATTCTGAAATTATTCTTATTCATGTTCTAGGATGAGTTATTTCTTATGTGCAATCTAACGATCCGAGTCTTTACTAACGAACACACCACGTTCTATGTCCCACGGACTTGGACCCGCATCTACTAGTCTACTAGATGAGGTATTCTCTCCCCAAAAGTTGAGGCTTATAGGGACTACTATGCCTCTATCTATCACGAGTGAAAACATCATTCGTGCCTCATAATTGATTCCCGTTAATATTTGGATTCTGATAAAATATTCTACTAGATGTCTGAGATCGAAATATTTATTGGTTGCCGTCTTATGCACACAATCATACAACCTTCAATGTTTTTTTGAAGTTACCTGTTCTGTGTTGGTCCACTATTTTCCTAGGGATCTAACTAAAATAGAACATAAAATTCATGTTCTATCTGAAATACTTGAATGTCTAAATATATCTATAAGTTCGCACTATCTCTTATTAGTTACAAAACACATGTGCATATTTCTAATTAATTTCTCATCTACAAAAGAAATATTTATGCGCTACGAAATGATATGTCTAACCAAAAGAAAGAGTTTCTTACCGTGGCATTGCGACGCTCGTACACGAGACGCGGCGGCATAGCTTCCTCTAAGTAAGGTCTATTATGAATTCCTAGAATGATGCTCGTCCAAATCAACACCTGTGATTTATTGAAGATCTACAATTATTACATATATTAGGTAACTTATTTTCCTCGATCTAGGGTTTCACCGAAAAATACTCCGACAGCCCAAAATTGACACCGCAACGAATGGAAACGTGAGAGAAAAATATAGGGGTTAACAAGGGTTACTTACCTTTTTCCCAGAATCTGAGAACTACACTAAAGACTGGCAAATCTCTAAACGGAGAGGAGTCGATCTCTCTAATTTCTGCAAATCAAAGGTGGTCTCGACATTTAACATCATACTTAAGGTAAGTAGGAGCATTGATTTCTTAGTGAACAAGATATTAACTGGAATAAACGATGGGAAAGAAATCCCTTACCCGGACTGAACAACAGAAACAAGACTGAAGGCTAGATCCTTTGCTGAAGAAAACAAAACAAAATCGGCTACTGGAAGGACTGTTGAGAGTTACTGGGAGGGAGGGAGAGGCTGACGAGTCTTCACGAGAGGGAGGAGACGACGGTTACCTGTGCAGAAAAACAGACGCCCTTCGATCGAGAGGCGAGGAACGGCGACTTTGTGTCTGCTATCGCCGGTGCACACGAAGCAGTAGGCATCTCAGGCGGCGGTCGACTGGAAAATGGCCGGAGTTGCCGTCTGCGAGGAAGGAGCGGGCTAGCGTCGGTTCCGCTCAAGCACTCGGCTGCGTGAAACGCTAGGGCGCCGGTTACGAAAAATGGAAACGTGATGGCTTAGCGTGGGGGTTGTGGGGTTTTTATCTGTGCGGCCACGCGAAAGGTGTGGTTAAGGTAATCGTGAAAAGGGGGGAAATCCGTTTTATTTTATTTATTATCCATCTTTTTAAATACTTCCAATTATGACAATGCCCTCTATGGCCTCTTATTTCGAACATAAAAATTCCCGCAAACCTCAAAATCGCGCCGTAAAATAATTCCAACGATTTTATTTAACAAACTTTATTTGATGTATATATATATTGACCAAAAAGAAAAAAAATCATACCTTGCCATGACGATGGTTCGATCAATAATGCTCGCGGACGGACCCTAAAAATTTGCAGAGCGCGACACATTAATTTTTCGGGTGTTACAGTATTCTCCCTGAGCATCATCATACATGAGTGTACGATGAGGAGTATAGGACTGGATGGGACGGACCTGTGGAGGTGTAGGTGACATGGTTTATAGCAGAGGCTGCACATGCAGGTTCTAAGGAGAGGAACGAGATCGTGACGCCTTATTTGTTGAAATGCCATGGTGTAGATGGATGTCGATGACGAAAGTCCTTCCAATGTTGCGGTGTCGGCGGAGGGAACTTAGGGCAGTGCTTAGGGATACAGTTGGAATGGGAGGTTGGATGAGAGAAGATATGAAGCTAGGATTGATTGTCTCTCCCTCGATAAAGTAAATGTCCATATTGATTAGGTTTTCATATGAGCTGAGTGGCTTTCAGCTTACTTCAAATTTGAAAAGCCCTTCCTGAAGTCGACACATCTGGGCAACCTGGTACATAGTCGGGTCAACGTCATGGATTCTGAGGATCTCCTCCTAAAATCTGACGACATAGTGACTGAGGGTCTCAGATACCCCTTGTTTAATCTGAAAGAGCGCTTGAAGGTCACTCTTCCGCTTCTTTGAGGCAACAAACCTCAAAAGAAGTTCCCTTCTTAGCTCCTCAAAAGAGCTGCTGGACTGAGAAGGTAATAAATAGAACAGTCTCTGTCCTTCCCATCAAAGGTCATAGGAAATAACTTGCACCAGATGCCATCAAATAAGTTCCGAAGAGAGACGATAGACTCAAATGCCTGGAAATGGTGGGTTGGATCTCCTGATGAACCGAGAAAGATGAGATTCTCTAAATCTGACTGGGCCAGGTTCCCAATGGATGCTATTTGAGAAACGGGAAGGGTCCTCCTCGTCCACAGGGTCTGCGATTGCTTCAAAATCCAGTGATCGTGAAGGCCCTGAAATCACCGTTATCCTGTAGAACTCGCAACTGATGTGCACGAGTTCTTCGTCGTCAGATTGCAGCATGTGAACGATCTTTACTGCAGGTAGGCGAACATCAGGGGTCGCCACACCCCTTGTAAGAGACTCGACCTGCTCCAAGATTCGAGTAACCGCGGACAACAAGAGGTTGAACTTACTCCCATTGATGGGCGCCTCAGAGTTGTCGCGAGAACCCTTGACTCGCCCAAACATTATAACACGTTCACCAACCACCTTGATCTGAAGGTCGCGCGTTCGTTCTGTTGGTGCAAAAAATGGCTCAGCTCCACGTCCAAGAGAAAGTGAGAGAGGCAAGGAGCCCTATGAGCCGAAGAATACTCCAGGTTGCGAAGGGCAAAGAGAGAAAAGGGTGGCAAGAAAAGGTTGTCTAGAACGGCGTGACCAGGTGTCACACAACATGAACCTTTAGTTGTGTGTGATATTATTAATAGAATTCACCATTACAACATGAGTGTTCAGAAATGCTACAGTTCGCCAGTATTGATAAAAAGTAGGAGTCAAGCTCGCCCAAAACCGCGGACAGTTTGGCGGGCTCCCACAGTACTGTTCACCCGTATTTATACTAGTGGGGAGCTGCCCAAGCGGACATGCTCAAGGAAAAACTACCCGAGTACATGAAACGGGCAGGTAGTAGAAAAGAGATATATAAGGCAAAAGAGCCATTCACAACGAAGAAAAAGGCATGACGAACACTAGCAAAGTGCTTGCGCGAGCTACAACTAGAGAATGAGTGTGCGCGAACTCGCCATGAGTGTTCGTTCGTGCTGAGAAAAAAATGCTTCAGGTTGATTCTGTCTTGGAGGGGGTGGTCGCCGAATTCGGGTAAACACCATCTATCAGGGGTGGTCGCCGAATTTGGGTAAACACCATCTATCTCTACAAAAATGCATTAAACAGGTAAAGGGAATATGACTAACACAACCAGTTGAATAAAGTTTCTATTAGTATAGGATTATACATGCTCATGCATTAACATCAAGAGTTGAAAGAATTATCTATATGATACAGGAGCACATGAAGAAGATGTACGCAGGATTTCTCTCACAGCCTGAACCTGTGATTTTCTTGACTATTCTGCCATTTTACTGTCATCTACTGTCATTTATTGTGAATCTTGGTTATTCAATGTGAACATAGAATTTTATTCTATTTTCATTGATACAAGTCACTGATTGTGGGCTAGAAAAAGCTGGATGACTTTCTTGGCTTCATATACTTTTGTTCCAGATTTATATTAAACGCATATATATTCGTTATCTCTACTCAATCTGAAGTAAATCCAATATTATTTTCATTGTTGTATCAGCCTTGCTATATAGAATATTTGCTCTGTTTTCATTACTGAATTTCATATTCATTATGATTTTTTTTCTTCTTAAAATAGGGTAAAAGAAGGATCCTGAATGGTTGAGATGGGAGTGGCAAAAAGTTGAGAATCAACATGGTATGTATTTGGTTTATTGCTCATAATTTTATAGCTAATTTGCAACTTCAACTGCAGTTTCATTAAATATATTCTTCTTCAAATTTTTTCTTTGGTTTCCTGATTCATGACAAGTGAATGTGTTGTGTGTGAAATCTCATACCTACATAAATTAATACTTCGCACAAATCAATGGAAGAAAATCAAGAGCCTTATTTTCATAGCTATCTAGAGTTGCAGTTTATGGTGTCGCCATGTATTGGCTCTGGAGAGATAAGTGGCTCATTACTTATTCTTTAAAATCTCATCATTTTGTTTTAATATTTCTTAATGCTAAGTTGATACGAAATTTCAAACCTCGTGGGCGTGGTCACATAGCAACAATCTTCTTCGGAGGTTAGAATGTTTATGTTTCCTATTATCATGTATTTTATTTGTACATGATCACGCAATTGACATTCAAACATGTAGCCTTTCTTTATCTTTTATTCTTTTTTATGCAGCTTATTTAAAGGGGTTGCTTTGATTTCTTCTCCCTTTCGTCCACATTTCGTGCTTGCCTGCTCTTAGGCGCACGGGCTTCACACGACGGTACTCGCACCGCTCACATTACTCTGGTTGTTGCTCAATTTCATATTGCATTCCGGGGGACTGCGAGCTGCGCGAGTACCGTGTGCGATGACCTTGTGCCAGAGAGCAGGCGAGCATGAGGGAGGTAATGTCGTGGCCGGGGTACTGTCATAGCCGCAAGGCAGGACCCCCCATGCACTGCCACTTGTATGTATGTATGAATCTTTATATATATATATATGTATATATATGAGAGAGGGGGGGGGGGGGAGAGAGAGAGATGTCACCATCTGGTGACTCAACATTTCTTGTGACCTCACAATTATCTATAGACATGAGCAAAAAATGTATCCACATTTTTTTAAGTAGTACATACTTTTCTTGTGTACTAACAAGAATAAAACCCGGTCATTCTTTGAATCAGTGTAAATATTTTAATATATTCTTTTTAGTTATGAATTTATGTTTCATATTATCATGAATTTTATTTCTAGATGATCACGCAGTTGACATTCAAACATGCAACTTCCTTTATTTTTCATTTTTTTATGCAACTTAAAGGGGTTGCTTTGGTTTCTTCTCCGTTTCATCCACGTTCGTGCTCGCCTGCTCTCGTTGCACGAGTCTACGGTACTCACGCAACTCACAGCCCCCTTGAACACAATACTCCGGCTGTCGCTAAATTTCCTATTGCATTCGGGGGAACTGCGAGCGGCGCGAGTATGTGCCCAAGAGCAGGCGAGCACGAGGGAGGCACTGTCATGGTTAGGATATTGTCACGGCCACAAGGGTGGCCCCTCATGCACTGTCTAAAGTAGGATGGATGTAGAGGGTGTGTGTGCCCCCTAAGGAGAACACTAATGATTTGGTGTTATGAAGTGTCATGAAGATCTAGGGATGATGCAATGTACAAGCAAATATCCGACGAATAATTACAATAACTGCTGAAATTATTAATAGATTCTACAAGTATTTACGTTTGAGATTGGTGTTAAGAGAAACAAGCAAAATCCAATAACATTAAAAAAGAGTGTTTCAATTAAACACCAAGAGGATAAATCCCGCAAATAGAACGGGCCTTGGACAAATAAATACAAAGTAGCATCCAAAATTGTATGATAGTTCATCAAATGTGCAACATTCAACAATATTGACTTCAAATTTGAACTTACGTAAGTAATGAGAGTCCTGATTGGAACTTTACTGCTGAATTGGGTCTAGACAGTCATACGATAACGTTTCATCACTGATTCTAAGGCTTGGGGGGGGGGGGGGGGGGGGTCTTTGAGAAAAGATGAGGCTCGGGTAGTGGGAATGTTGTGCTCTGGACATGGGTGGATCCAAGAATTTTGATTAGGGTGGCTAGTCAAAATGCGAAGCAAAAATTAAAAATAAAATAAAATTTGATAAAATTTTAAATATAAAAATAATATAGATAAATTTTGGACAAAATAAATCATCTATCTTCAATAAGCAAAAATGACAAACAACCATATACATGTTACTTTAATTATGCACGATGATTTTTCACTTCATAGAATTCGTCTATGATACAATCTGTCAATTTTCTCCGCTATTTCTCGCTCAATGTATAAAGTCATGCAATTTACAAGAAATTTGTCATCCATCTTGTTGTGAAGTCTCATTTTAACAAGTTTTATAGCAGAAATGACCTTTCTGTGGTTACTGTTGAGAACGGAAGAGTCAAAATGAGTCGAATCAATTTGTCAATAAGATAGTAGGTCTTCGATTTTTTCGTTTCCACCAATTTCTTATAAAGCTTGAAAATTGTAGACAAATTCTTCAAATACTTATGAGAAGGAGCATCAAGTTGATAATGGTGCAATTGAGTATTCAATACATAAATTTCATGCTCACTGAAATTTTGAGGGTAGAAATTGTTTGCAAAGACACATATATCATTAATATTGAAAGATTTATATTTATCGCTTTGATCTAATGTCATACTTAGACGAAGAAGTTCCATAAAATTTTCACTGCATCTAGAGTTCAGCTCCTGTCACTATATCGAGCATTCATGTCAGGAACTTCGACTTCATTTTTCTCACAAAATATGTTCACATCTTGTAAGAAGTTTGTCTTAAGAGTTAGTGCACTTGTCCAATTATGACGAGAGAGAACTGCATAAATTTCATTCTTAAGAGTTAGTGCACTTATATCTGTAACATGAACAAGATCTAAAAACATTTCATGCACAAAGCCACAAACATCCACAAATCTATATGCTGAGAAGTTTGTCTTTCCATCACTTTATCTATATATTGAGATTGAACAATTAAATCTGCATAACTTTTGGTTGCAATGTTGTGTGGAGAACAATGATCCTTCCCTACATGAGTCAAAAAAGCACAATTATTTCCATTGACTTTCTTCCAATTTCGATATCCTTCGGCTGTGAATGAGCTTGTTCCAATGACCAGGGATTTGTTTATTGAAAATATAGCATGAAGAATAATATGCAACATCTTTTGCAGGAGAATGCTTCAACCATGTGAACTTCTCGAACCATGAACTTTGAAATCTTCAAATATGTTCACCCGAGGATGGTTATTCTTGAAGTTTGTATCGATAAGACTCAACCTTAACATAAGCTCGTCATATTTCATCTTGTTGATTTATAGGATATTTTCAAATTTGAGGTCGTAATTCAGGATCACGCTCGAAAATGAGTGCATGACTCTCTACTAAGGAATAGTCAACATTAACTAAAGGAGATTGACGACTCTCAAGTCTCAACTAGTTCTGTTGACGAAGGTGTATCGACTTTTGTTGATGACTTGTTGAAAAATGAGTTAAAAGTTTTCAGTTTCTCCATGATTACCTAAGAATTAAGGTAGAATTGATTTGATCAACCTAAAATCAATGTTAAAACAGATCAAGCATAAATGCAAAATGAAAGCATTTTTTTTCAATCATCAAGAATATAATGTGCAGAGCAATAAAATATTGTCATCTTTTCTCACAAGTCATATTAATTTGATATCACAAGTTCACAACCACGCAACCATAGATCAAGTGCTTTAGCATAATAGCATTAAACCATAAAATGACGAGAAATAAAAAGTATAAAATTGATACAAAAGTAATATGCCAAATCTTTCGTATTAAATACGCGATGAATACCCATATCTGCAGGGAAATCGATCTCGTAGGCATTTGTTCCAATTTTCTTTATAACACTAAGGACTCATTCGCTTAAGTTGTAGTTTAGTAGCGACTAATTTTGGGAGCCTGTCCTTGCAAAGTCTGACCATGACATGCTCGCCCACCTGAAAATGCTGCTCACGTCTGTGCATATCTGCCCGTACCTTATATAATTTAATATTACTAGGAGTTATCTTCCGGATTAATTCACGCATTTCATGCAAATGATGCAAAACACACAACATGTGTGAACCATGCAACACAAATGAGTCATGCACTAAATGCAAATGAATAAGCAACCAATGTAAAAGATGAACAAATAACACGACTAACTCAGTAAACCGGGTTTTTTGGGTACTATAAGAAACTCCTAAGATAGGTACATGATTAGGAGGCTCGGGAGGTGGGGCATAAAAGAATTCGTCACGGGCGCGATGAACACTCAAATGACCATCGAAGACATCAGTAATAAGATGTGTCAATATGGTGTGCGGATGGTCTCTACAAGTGCGAGTAGTAAGACATAAGATCAACGAGTCATTGAGTGCACTCTCAAACTCAATTATCCTATTAATGATAGATACATCCCAGATGAGCGGTGGCTCATTATGTGGCTCATCAGGGGGTTCACTGGGAGGGATATAACGAAATTTGTCACATGTGACGAGTACAAACGTAGGTCCCAAAAATATCTGGAGTCATACAAACGATGATGCAAATGAAGCGCAACAAATATGACATGTTTTCTAAGGGCATGCGACACATCAGGAGCCTCACCAGGAGGTACGTATGAAAGGTCATCGTGAATGTGACGACCACCTAAGTGAAAATCACTCACCTGAATCAGGGGCGATAATGGAAGAGATGCCAATAACTCAATATTCATAAATGAGTCACTCACCCGAATCTTATCCTCACAAGGACGAGGTGACTCAACTGAAGGCTCAATGGAGGGGGGGGGGGGGGGGGGGTCAAAGAACGCGTCAATAGGGCGATGGTCCTCCAAAAGCAAACCATCATAAGGGGTAGTGTTCCCAAAAATGGGTGAGGCAGCCACCATGAGATCAACGCTAAGCTCTCGGCTCCCGGCTCCCGGTCGTAATGTGTCTTGGGGCGACATCAGGTGAAGTGTGGGAAAAACCTATACTTAATAGAAGGCCAATAGATACAGTGTCGAGGACAGGCTCTCTAGCCGAAAGGGACACTAGATCTAAGTGAGGTGTGGAGGATGGACATACCATCACAGTGTCACTGTGCCTCTCTTCTTCGCTCTCGTGACCACGCTCACTAGTCATACTAACGTCGCTCTCCACATGTATCATACAATCAGAGTCGAATTCAACTCGAAAATCAGGGGGCACTGAGTTTCTTCAAGGTGAGATTAATCAAACTCAGGTGTCTGGTCTCTCATATCAGTGAGAGGTCTACTCGACGCATCGGTGGCTTGATCTAAATCCTTAGGCTTTCTTTTTAAAGCATTCGGTATGCGAGCCAAATCAGCACCCAAGCGATCAAATTTCTCAAGAACCCATCGTTGAAATTCGGCTTCCGTCATATCCGTTTTTGGAACACTAGGAAAACCACTATATGTGCTGCTATCTTGATGATAGTGACCTCTATAGGATTCTTGAGGGTCATCGAGACGATCGTCCATAACATAATCAGGTCGTGCTCGTGGGTGCACGTGAGCCCTACGAACGTGCGATGGTGGTCGAGCAACTCGGGTTCCTCAAATAGAAGAGATGCGTAGCGACGATGACCTGAACGATACTTAACTCTACCATAATAAAGTCGTGTCGAAGGATCAACATGATCTGCTCGAGCGCGGGGATAAGTATGACGATAATCATCATAATAATGTGAAGATCTCTCTGAAGGCACTCTATAAGATCGAGCGTAGATAAATTGTGGTTCCTCAAATAGAGGATTAAGGTAGTGACGACCACTATGATATGACATTGAGGGATATGGAATCTAGTCCCGCGTATTGAAAACTAAGCCCTAACCTGGGCTCTGATACCAAACTTACGTAGGACGGACTGTGAAGAGGGCGGTGCCGACGCTAATGCAATCCTATGTGGTGTATGCCAGACGAACTCAACAATGCCAACCTAAATGATGTGTGCATGTTTTAATTATTCCAGAATATAATTTTAGCAAATCAAGTTATATAGGCGTAGCAAATTAACACAATGTGAACCACTTTTCAAATGAATAAGCACAACCACGTTCGTTTTCGCACAGTATTTTCACAATCTCAATGTCCAAGCACATATAACAAGTCCATCCAAAACCCAATACGAAAATAAAATTACACAAAACAATAATTCTCATGTAGCTGGTGAAATCGGGTTGGTGCGGCGCCCGAAATTGAATTGGTTGCTAGAATCGGGTTGGTAGCGGGCATATTTTCTGGGTCCGGAAGGGGTGGCGATCTGGGATCGAGAGGAAGAAGTGGCTTGAGGATTTGCCGTAGAGGGGGATGGGAAAAACTGTCCAGACGGGCGATTCTACTGCAGAGACATGGGAAGAGGAGAATGAATAGTGGCGTAGAGAGCAGAGGAGGTGATGGGGATGGCGTTTTTAGGCAGGGATTGGGTGGTCGTCGGGCTCTGGTGCGGGGAAGATGATTGCGTGGGATACCAGAGGTCTTTAGGGCTAAATCTGGAGATTCTCGATCAGCCGGGAGGAAGGGGATACAATCATTAATGGTGAGAGGGAAGCGTACAAGAAGTTTCTTCCTTTCCGTCGCGGGGAAAGGAGATGAACAGGAGGGGAGACGACACGACTTTAGCGTGCAAACTTTCGTCGAGTAGGAGGGACCTGAACAGGGGCCGAGCAGTTTACTCCTTCTGGACGATGGAGATGATGGGTGGTTCGAGCGGTTAAAAGGGGGAGACGACGCACCCCGATGTCTCGCGACATCGTACCACGAATGATTGTCGGATCTGGATTTGCTCACAAATTCAACAATGACTGGAAATGAGAACATCCACCCCTATTTATAACGAAAGGGGTGGTTGGGCACCCGACGTGAACGACTATGATTGTCAGTTACGCCCGGTGTCCTAAAACACTAAATGCAAGCCCAAATAAAAAAAACAAAATACATATAAATAGTAAAACGACGCTCTGGACGCGCTCGCGGTCTCGGATTGCCGATCTGATCAATGCATCCCATGCAAAAAATGCAAAAGCGGGTCTCGCCGAGTGGTGGCCTGATCTCCTCCATCCATCACGATTACGATCACGCGGCTGATCCCCATCAACTCCCTCCGACTGAAAAACATTCATCTCCGAGGAATGAAGATGACCGAGCTGTATTCGAAGATCAGGGGCAAGCTTATCAAGCTCCGTCGCAGATACCCAAATCATACTGCCGAGCCTGCGTCACTGCCTCTGCATGCTGGAGAGATCAGAGAACACTCCAGAGCTTCATGAAGCAGAAGGAAGCTACGCTTGACATTCATTTTGGCTTATAGTGGTGGTTACTTGCCTAGTCCATTTTCTCCTCTTTCCCATTTGATTTGGTTGACCATTTTGACCAATTTAACTCAATCGAAGACATGGCCAGCTGAGTGAGGTCACATTGAAAACAAAATTTCAACCAAAAGTTTATTAGATTAAGAAACTTATCACTTACTTCTTTGATGAAGATTTTAGCTAAGCTTAAGCCACGGTTGACCAATGTTAATTAAGGTTGACCAAACTTTACCATAATCAATTTTGATAAGGTGGCATGACCTTAAGAGTAACCTTAGATAGATTAAGTCTTATTTAGGTTAATTTGACCATGATTAGTTCAATTAAGCTTAATGTAAGCTTAGTTAGGTTTAAGTGTGCTCAACACTTGATTTGACTTAGGCTTGATAAAGTAATTCATAAGTTGGCCTTTTCAATGACCATTTGGGTCTAGGTCCTTGCTTTGATCGTTTTGGATCATCCTAGGGTTCCTATGTTCACATACCCCACTTGAGATAGATTTGAATAAGATAGATTTGGTCAGGAGGATACTGTGAGAGAAGTGGCGGTTTTTACTTGATAGTCTTTTGAGATGCTAATTGGAATTCGTAGCCCCATGAATATGGTAGTTATATTGTCTGTATCATTGTTTGAAGGATACGCTAGGAGGTGGTGGAGAGCCACAATGGATTCCATCTTCCTAGGGAAAGCTTACATGGAGATAGACTGGGATGACTTCACAGATACTTTTCTCGCCCACTTTATTCCAGCGACTGATCAAGCAGGGAAATCGTACTGTGATGGAGTACCAGAGGGAATTTTCTCACTAGCCCGATTTACGGGCAATTATGCTATCAACGATCGCGACTGTGCTAATCGTTTCTTTCGAGGGCTCAGAGATTCTCTTAGGCAGTCTCTTACCTTTGTAGCTCGCTCCACCTTTGCTCAGATTGTGGAGGCAGCAAAGACCCTAGAAGCGGACCAACTTATAGTCCCGAGCCGAAGGAAAAGGCCAGCGGAAGCAGTCGTGGGAGCAGGGACAAGCAGGAGAGGCATGCCACTATCTAGAGGCAGATTCATGAACAAAAGTAACAATAAGGGACGATTTCATTGCCACTAGCCAGGCCAACTTGAGGGTTAACTGTCCTCTAAGGAATGTTCCAATCAGGACAGAGATTCCTGCAGCTCAACAGGGTAGGGGACGAGGCTGTGGAGGCGACTTTCAAAGGAGAAATGATCAAAGAAACCCTCTACCTCAGCAGCAGCAAGCATATGCTCTAGAAATGGCTCAGAGGCATATGCCAGATGACGTTGTGGCAGGTAAACTTTAATTCAATTTTAATTATATACCTGCCCTTCTGTTTATGTATACATATAATTAGTTGAACCTTTTGATACCACATCTTAGAACTCCTTCAGGTGTAATATCTGTAAATGGAAAACTGCTACGGACCGACTCGAAGGTCGCCGGAAGAGTGGCCGGAGATGTAGATGATGGAGGCGGAGATACTACAGAGCCTTGACCGCGGCTGCCTAAGCGGGGCGTGCTCGAGAGAGAGAGCTTCCAAGATCTCTTTAGGATTTGGGAAATAGACTTTTCTTCGTTCATATCAATACAAACCCACTAGGTCCTTTAAATAAGACTTACAATCGACACCAAAAAGGAAAGAACACTAAAGAAAATAACGACAAACTTGGACACGCGACTAAAAAGGACACGACACAATTCACGCGTCATATAAGGACGCGGCTCTTATGACATAATAAATGGATATATGGAAATAAATAATAATAATAATAATAAGACCCATAACATCTCTCCCGGCCTTCAAATTGAGCTTGTCCTCAAGCTCGAGGGAGATCAATGGTGTCCGCGTCAGCCGACACCCTCATCATCAGAGTCCTTGCCGTGCAGATAGAAAAGCCGTTTGCACCTGTGACCGCGAGTGTACTGCTCATCGCAGTTGAAACATAAGCCCTTTGCGCGTCGTTCGATCATCTCGTCCCGAGATAGTTTCCGGACTGGTGGGGATGAATGTGCCTCTGAATGACCTGGCTGAATGCCCGTGTCGGTGGGCAAATAGACCTCCTGTGCCAGTTGGATGTGACGGTCACATATCCTAGCCAGACTCATAGCAGTCACTAAATCTGGAGGAGCCTCAAATTCGACATCAAGCCGCAGGCGATCACGAAGTCCGGCGGTGAAGATGCCGACCTGCATCTCTGGGGAAAGCGTGACGTGCGCCAGAAGAAGTTGAAACTGGTCCAGATAGTCGTCCACGGGGCCTGTTTGGCGTAGTGTTGTGAGGGCACCAAAGGGGTTGCTGCGGATGGGAGGGCCGAAACGCATGTTGTAAAATCGTTTGAAGTCGTCCCACGTTAGTCCCGACTGATCAGTGAGGAGACGAGTGACCCAAAGAAAAGCCGAATCGAGAAGGTGGAAGGAGGCCAAAGGGAGCTGTTCAGCTGCCGGAGTTTGTTGATGGCCAAAGAATTGCTCGCACCTGGTGAGCCAGCCCAAGGGATCAGTTTTCCCATCGTATGTGGGGAATTCCAAACGGGCATAACGCGGTAGAATAATAGCTTCATGGCGTAAAAGGGTCTGCGGTGGCGGCTCTTGATGAATGAGCGGCGGTAGTGGAACTTGACTGCTGCTGGCGTGATCCTTGGGTGGGGTGGTAACCACTGGAGGTGCTGCTGTTAGTCCGTTAAGCTTGGTTGTGAGGGTTTCCATGTCGTCCTGATGTCGTGCGTCGGCGTCCCAAAAGCGTGCCTTGACGTCTTGAAGGCGTGCATCCATGGCGGATATAACTGCGTGTATCCGGTTTATAGCATCCAAGAAGTCGGTCGGGTCTACCATATTGTGGATGGAGGCAGCACGAGATAAGGAGCGAGTGACGGGACGACTCGATTGCTCAGAGACGGCTGTTTGGGAGGTGCCGCGAGATCCACGCCGCTTTCCAATGATGGAAAAATTACTCCAATAGCCGAAATTAATCAATAATTGATTAAAAAAAATGTGGTTTATTGAGGGGCAGTTGGAGGGAGAAATTAAAAGAAAGATAGCTCGGGCGAGTGGTTCAAGATGGAAGGATGTTAGGCCAGAATAGGAAAAAAATGATTTCCTAAGCAACCCCACAGTAAGGGCCGACCCCAAAACAGAATGCGCACGTCGGATAGGAAAAAACAGAGAGATGGGATGTTGCCTGAAAGGCGGAGACGAGGCGATGCAGACAGCGGAAATGGCGTCGCTGAAGACGCGGGCGCAGAGCAGACTGTCGACTGAAGACCCTTGACTGAACGCGTCTAGCAGAAAGCGCGGATCTAGCGGAACGACTGCAGGCGCGCACGGAAGCCGACGGGAAGTTGTCGCTAGTTTGACGGTAGCGCAGTAGCAGGGAGCAGAGAGGATAGGCGGCCTGCTGTTGTCGGGCGACCGCAGAAGGGCTGGAATGAGAAAAAAAAACCGACGATGGATATGGGTTGCTCGAATGAGGGGATCGATCGATGGCGTATGGAAAAGCCACGCTGTTGGGAAACGACGAATCCGTAATCGCTGTTGGATGAGACGGTCTTGGTAGCTGATGGTGTCAGATAACGGCTTTGGCCGATGAGGAGGAGTTCCCTCTGATACCAAGTTTTTACGGACCGACTCGGAGGTCGCCGGAAGAGTGGCCGGAGGTGGAGATGATGGAGGCGGAGATACTACGGAGCCTTGACCGCGGCTGCCTAAGCGGGGCGTGCTCGAGAGAGAGAGCTTCCAAGATCTCTTTAGGGTTTGGGAAATAGACTTTTCTCCATTCATACCGATACAAGAACCACTAGGTCCTTTAAATAGGACTTACATTCTACACCAAAAAGGAAAGAACACTAAAGGAAATAACGACAAACTTGGACACGCGACTAAAAAGGATACGACACAATTCACGCGTCATATAAGGACGCGTCTCTTATGACATAATAAATGCATATATGGAAATAAATAATAATAATAATAAGACCCATAACAAAAACCCGCTCTCACTCTGTTCGACGCTGGAGCTAACCACTCCTTGTTTCTGTGGAGGTCATTCTAGATATTTCTGGTGTGGAACACTTCACCGGAGTGTCACTGCGAGTATGTCTCCCTAATGGCATGGTAATGCACTCTTGAGGTCCATTCTGTCTGGGGTACTTTGGGAAGAGCACCAAAGAAGTGGACAAATGAGAAAAGGCGGATGGGACTAAGGAGAAGGGGTGGGCTATTACTGAGGAGAGAGAAAAGGGAGGGGAGATAAGGTGGATGGGACTGCAGAGAACGGGTCGGCTATTAGCCTATTATTGAGGAGAGAGAGGGAGAGAGAAAAGGGCGACAAATGAGAAATTGATTTTTATATAAGTTATTGATGTAATTAATGAAGAGAGAGAAAGGAGCGCAAAGAGAGAAAAGGGTGGAGAGCAAATGGTGGCGCTGAGAGATTATATAAGTTAAATATAATATAATATTTAATTTATTTGTGTGTGTGTGTGGGGGGGGGGGGGGGGGGGGCTAGGCGCTTAGAGTTATATAATAAATTATATAAATTAAATATAATATAATATTTAATTTATGTGGGGGGGGGGCATATTATATAAATTTAATATAATATAATATTTAATTTATTTGGGGAGTTATATATATAAATTTGGATTTTAACTAAGTTATAATTGTTTAAGACAAATTTTAAAGTAAATTTTTGGGAGAAATTCTAAACTGGAGATAAAGTTTAGGAATTGGTTTCACAAATTTAATAGGTTTTTTTTCTTGTAGTTCAAACCAGACGTAAGTTCGGTGGTTAGAATTTTAGGGTTTAGGGTGTACGGGGCCCCCCGTGCGGCTGCAAGCGTGCCCCGGACTCGACGACACGACAACACTCCCGCGCTTGCAGCCCCCCCCCCCCCCCCCCCCACACACACACACTAACACTCGTATTTAAATAATTAAAATTTGAAAGATATATCTTGTATCCTTTTTTTTTAATCGTGAATCCTATATCTGAATCGTACGTCTCACGTCCATATGCAACACTACTGTTGACTCCATTGCCGATAGCACTTGTCGGTGTTTAAGTCTTTTTTGTAACGCTATATATATCCCCATTAGAGGATGAATACAATGCTTGATTATTCTTCCTATTCTAACTTGGTATCAGAGGGATCTCGCGTGCCCTAGCCGACTCGCTCTCGCTCTCGCTTCCGCCGCACGCTCCGCTCCTCGCTTCCGCTTCCGCCCCCGAGCGGAGCCCGCTCCTCGCTCTCGCTTCCGCCCCCGAGCGCAGCCCGCTTCCGCAAGGTCTTCTCCCCGTCGGTCTTCCCTGCTCCGGACGCCTCCTTCTCCGTCCGTTTGAGAGTCGACCGGTCCTCTTCCTCCTTCTCCGTCCGTTTTATGCCGCCCTAGGCTACTGCCGTCGATGCCAGGGTCGGCACTGATGCCTCCTGCCGCAGCCTCCTCCTGCCGCTGCTTCTCCCGCTACTGATGATCCTTATCTGGCGCAGCAATCTCGACGGCAACTGCTGCCCTCCTCTACTCCGACGTCAACATCGCCGCCTGCATCTCCGGCAACTGCTGCCCTCGCAGCAATCCTGACGACTCTACGCTGCTATGCCCTAGCGTCTTGCCGCCGTCTTGCCGCTGTCTTGTCCTCCTCTCTCTGTTTCCGCTGCTGTCACTCCTGCTGATCCTTG
Source organism: Dactylorhiza incarnata (assembly GCA_033032865.1). Lineage (NCBI taxonomy): Eukaryota > Viridiplantae > Streptophyta > Magnoliopsida > Asparagales > Orchidaceae > Dactylorhiza > Dactylorhiza incarnata. The sequence continues at coordinate 6,461,165 of JAWHQI010000127.1, read as the reverse complement.
CGTGGCGTTTCTCTGTTTATTGGCAGCCCTCCTCTTGCTCTTATGGGGGATTCTACGGGTTCTTCGCCACCTGTGAGTGAGATTATGCCAGCGATGGGTGACCCGCAGCGGACCCATGGCCACTCGGGCTCTTTGAAGATCACCACCGTTCCCTTGGACGGAACGAACTATCTGGAATGGTCTCGTGCTGCTCAACATGTGATCCGCAACCATCAGATGTTTGGCTATATTGATGGCTCTATTCGGGAGCCCGCCAAGACTGACCCTACGTGGCGACGCTGGGACTCTGAAAATTCCCTTGTTGTTTCGTGGCTCCTTCATTCCATGTCCCCCAAGGTATATCGGAGTTACATGCTTCTGGACTCGGCATATGATATCTGGACCCGGGCAAAAGACACGTACTCGCAGATTGGGAGTTCCACTCAGATCTATGAACTTACCCGTCGCATTCTGGAGCTTAGACAGGGATCTCTGACTGTGTCTGCTTACTTCTCGGAGTTTGAACGCCTCTACCAGGAGCTGGACTTCTTTGAGCATTTCACGGCTTCCTGCACGGCCGACGCCGTGAAGCTTCAGGAGAAGGAGAACCGTTACCGCTTGCATGTCTTTCTGATGGGGCTTAACATGGAATCTGATACTGTCCGGACGCACGTCTTGCATCGTTCACCCCTTCCGTCCCTACGGGAAGCGTTCAACATGGTCCTTGGTGATGACGATCGCCGCCGATCCCTCAGCACGCCTGCTCCTGCAGTGGATCGGTCTGCCTTTACTAGTGTTGGTGGTGTTAGTCGAGGAGGTTCCACCAATACCAGCACGATTCCCACGTGTGATTACTGTGGTCGTCGGGGACATGCTCGGGATGCATGCTTCAAGCTGCATCCTCATCTTGCTCCTTCTGGTCGTGGTCGTGGTCGTGGCCGTGGTCACGGTCGTGGAGGCTACCGTCAGACCGGGACTCGTCCTCAGGATGCTGCTTTCTCTACGGATGTGTATGATGAGGGTTTCTCTACTGCTCCCGGCCAGCTTACTTCTCAGGAGTTGGATGCCTTCCGCCGCCTGCTTCACTCTCAGTCCGATCCGTCCCAGGCGGCCTCTGCTTCTATTGCCTCTATTGCCATGCCGAGTGCTCCTACTGCTACTGCTTCCTCGTCCGAGTGGGTACTTGATTCCGGTGCCACCCATCACATGACCGGCTCTTCCTCAGGTTTTCACTCTTACTCTCCTTTGTCTGGTAAGGACAAAGTTATGTCTACAAATGGCCTGCTGACCCCTATTGCTGGCAAAGGCCAGATCCTTTGTTCTCCTACTATTTCTTTACCTTCTGTTCTTCATGTTCCTTCATTTCCTCGCAATTTACTCTCCATTAGTAATATTACCCGCTCTCTCAATTGTTCTGTAACCTTTTTTCCTGACTCCTGTGTTTTTCAGGAACTGGGTACGAAGCGGAGCATTGGCAGTGGTAGGGAACGCGGTGGCCTATATTACTTGGATGTGACCTCCTCCCAGGCCCTCTCGAGTTCTGCTGTTACTTCTGAGGATGTTCGTCGCTGGCACCTCCGGCTTGGACATCCCTCACCTCTTTATCTTCAGAAACTATTTCCTGCTTTCTCTCCTGTTTTAAATACCTTTGTTTGTAATGTTTGTGATGAGTCTAAGCATGTGCGTCATAGTTCATCGCATTTATCCTCTCCTTGTACTACTCCGTTTGATGTTATTCATTCTGACGTTTGGGGTCCGTCCCCAGTTTCATCTATTTTTGGTTTTCGATGGTTTGTCACCTTTATTGATGGTTTTTCCCGCACATGTTGGGTTTATCTATTGAAGAAAAAAAGTGAAGTTTTTTCCTGTTTTCAACTCTTCCATAAAATGATTCAGACCCAATTTCACGGGGTTGTCCGTGTTTTGCGTAGTGATAATGGGGGTGAATATGATGATCGCGGTGCGTTTGGCACATATCTCAAAGATCACGGTATTATCCACCAAACGACGTGTGTTCACACCTCAACTCAAAATGGTGTTGCCGAACGAAAAAACCGGCACCTCCTGGATATGGCCCGTTGCCTCCTGGGTACTATGCATCTCCCCAAATCTTTTTGGGCAGATGCGATTCTTACCGCTACTCACCTTATCAATCGGCTTCCTTCACGTATCTTAGACTATGCTACCCCCCTCGCTCGTCTGTCCACCATGGCTACGGTCTATACTTCGCATCTGTCCCCCCGTGTTTTTGGTTGTGTGTGCTTCGTCCACGTTCATGTACCCCACCGTGACAAACTGGATCCTCGTGCCATTCGTTGTGTGTTCGTCGGATACTCCTCCACTACGAAGGGGTATCGATGCTTCCACCCGCCTTCCGGTCGTCTCTACTGCACTATGGATGTCACCTTTCGCGAAGGGGAATCCTATTTTCTGTCCTCGACTCACTCTGTTCGTCAGGGGGAGAGCTTTGTAGATCTTTCCCTTCCTGATCTTCCCCTTCCTGTTCACCCGGTTCCCTCTCTACCTCAGCTTCCACCATCGCTTCCTCTACCTGAGCAAGGACCCCCTATTCCTATTCCTTCTCCGGATGTTCCCCTATCTCCTTTCCCTCATGTGTATCACCGGCGCTCCTCACGTATACAGGCTCCTACGTCCCTGCTTCCACCCGTGCCTGCTTCGGCCTCAGATTCTGATGATGCGGATTTGGATGTTCCGCTGGCTCAGTTACGAGATAAGTTTGCTTCTACTAAACACCCTATTTCTAACCATGTGACATATCATCATCTTTCTCCTGGCCACCAGTTTTTTATCGCTTCCCTTTCATCTGTCGTTATTCCTAAGACTTGGCAGGAAGCTCTGGGCATTCTGGTTTGGGCTCAGGCTATGAAAGAAGAGATGGCTGCCTTGGACAAGAATCATACTTGGGATGTCACTCCTCTTCCACATGGTAAGAAAGCCGTTGGCTCCAGATGGGTTTTTTCCGTCAAGCAAAATGAAGACGAGAAAGTTGAACGGTATAAGGCTCGGTTGGTCGCCCGTGGGTACACTCAGACTCAGGGAGTTGATTACCAGGAGACTTTTGCTCCAGTGGCTAAGATGGATTCTATTCAGGTCCTTCTGTCTGTCGCCGCTATCTTGGGATGGGACCTCCACCAGTTAGATGTCAAGAACGCTTTTCTCCATGGCGATCTTGAAGAAGAGGTGTATATGACATTTCCTCCTGGATTTGTGAGAGATGGAGGGAAGCCCCTTGTTTGCAAGTTACTGAAATCCTTATATGGATTAAAGCAGTCACCCAGAGCGTGGTTTGGCAGATTTCTCAAGGCTATGCTCAAGTTTGGGTATAAACAGGCGCAGTCAGACCACACCATGTTCATTCAGAGACGTGATCAGAGTATTGTGGTTCTCATTGTCTATGTGGACGATATTGTTATCACCGGTAATAATGCGAGTGAGATTGTCAATCTCAAGTCCCTCTTGGCCAAGGAATTTGAGGTGAAAGACTTGGGAAAGTTACGATACTTTCTGGGAATAGAGGTTACTAGATCTGATCAGGGCATCTTCATATCTCAGCGGAAGTATGTCCTGGACTTGCTTCAAGAGACCGGGATGCTTGGGTGTGTTCCTGCGAACACCCCTATGGAGGAGAATCATGGGATCTGTGACGACGGTGACAGTGACAGCGTTGAGGCCACCCGCTATCAGAGATTAGTTGGGAAACTGATTTATCTATCCCATACTCGTCCTGATATCACATATGCTGTGGGTATTTTGAGTAGGTATATGCACGCTCCTCGGGTCAGACATCAGCAGGCAGTGTATCGCGTCCTACGATACCTTAAGAAGGCCCCAGGACGGGGACTTCTGTTCTCAAAAAATGACCACTTGAAAATAGAGGTTTACACGGATGCCGATTGGGCTGGCTGCCGTGACGATCGAAAATCCACTACTGGCTATTGTTCGTTCGTTGGAGGAAATCTCGTGACATGGAGGAGCAAGAAGCAGCACGTTGTGGCCAGATCTAGTGCCGAAGCTGAGTACCGTGCAATGTCACTTGGAATGTGTGAGGGACTATGGCTATGTACTGTCCTTCAAGACTTGGGTCTTCCCAGAACTTCTCCTTTCTCCTTGTTCTGCGACAACAAGGCTGCTATCAGTATAGCCCACAATCCGGTTCAACATGACAGGACCAAGCATGTTGAGGTGGACCGTCACTTCATCAAGGATCACTTGAACAAAAAAAACGTGGTTACTCCATTCATCAGTTCAAGAGATCAACTGGCCGATGTGTTCACTAAAAGCTTGGGAAGTGACATTTTCACGGATGACATCAGAAAACTGGGAATGACGGATATCTACCATCCGACTTGAGGGGGAGAGTTGAAATATATTATTCAAGTCGGTGTTTAAGTCTTTTTTGTAACGCTATATATATCCCCATTAGAGGATGAATACAATGCTTGATTATTCTTCCTATTCTAACTACACACACACTAACACTCGTATTTAAATAATTAAAATTTGAAAGATATATCTTGTATCCTTTTTTTTAATCGTGAATCCTATATCTGAATCGTACGTCTCACGTCCATATGCAACACTACTGTTGACTCCATTGCCGATAGCACTTGTGATGGTCGGAGGTAATGGCCTCCACTGGTTGGCATTGGAGGTTGCCAGGTAATGGCCTCCATTGGTTGGCATTGGAGGTTGTCAACTAGTTGTTGGTTTACATTATTGGAGATGGACTATAAATTATGGTATAATTTCTAATCATAAACAAACTTACAGGACGATCTTAAGCCCATTTTAGCCTTTACCCATTTACCTTGGTCCATGACTTTTAATGAGCGGGCTTACAAGATAAAGAGTAGCATGACCTTTTATCTGCCATATATATATATATATATATATATATATATATATATATTTGCACGACACTACTGCCAACTGAGGTCAATTTATGGGCATTAGGAGGTTGTTTCATACAATGTTGTCTATATAGTAGCAAATTTGAAATAATATTGTTATTTAGTTAACAAAATTATTTATCAGATGCATTGTTTTTTGTTCTAAGTTATTCTTACATAAATGTTATCTAGATTAATTAATGATAATTTATGATAAATGTTTTGTGTCGTTTGTTTTAGCCATTAGATCACTTCTTTTTCTTGATTCTGTCCTATTCATCCAACATATAAATGCCATCAAAGTTGGATTTAATTATCAAAGCACCTGGCAACTACTAATGATATACCATTACACAAAAGATGCCATCAAACCAAACAACCCCACTCTTTCCTCATTAACTTATATACATTCATCATCTTCATCCCTTAGCAATAGTTTCATACAATTTTTTTTTATTTTGGAATAGATGGTTTACTGCAATATTTCCTCCTTCCCCATTTTTCTTAACATTAATATCTGTTAGAAAGTAGGAGAAAGGGAAAATACTTGGTGCACTTTTACTCATCCCACAAGGGGGTAATATATAGGACTACAACAAGACACCAAACACCGATAAGCGGTGTGAGACTAAACTCCAAACACTTAAATATAAATACTTCAACACTCCCCCTCAAGCTGAAGGGGAACCCTTCAGCTTGGACGCAACATAAAAGAAAAGGTAAATGATGGTTGGCAATGTGGGACAAAACAACAGTCACCGAGGCCCAACCGTGTGTCACCGGGGATACTTCAACCGGGCAAAGGCCACACGACGTTGGTCCACAAACCGACCATGAGCACACTGGATGCTCCCGGTGCTGGAACCAGGTCAACCAACAAACGCCAAACCACACCTACCTAACATAGAAGAAAAAGACACAAACAACATACGAAATCAACCTGGGGGCCATGTGTGACTAAGGCAGGAGTCGGGAAAAGAGGCATCCGAGTCCCCGTTATCACTAACACTCCCCTCACGTGGAACACGTGCATGAAGGCATAGACTCGCATGGAGACACAGGCGAAGATAATCAAAACAACACATAAAAGAACAACTATGGATAACGGTTGCCGGCAAGACCACGATCCGAGATGCAGCGAGCAAAGCACAAGCCAGCTGTGAGCAGAAGGCTCAAGCGGCTGCGAGCAGAGTGCTCAAGCAGCAGCGAGCAAGAAAAGGCTCAAGCAGCGGCGAGTGAGAGGGGAGGAAGAGAAGAGCTCGTCACCCAGAGAGCAGCAGCACGGGAAACCATCGTCCACAAACCGACTAGAAGACACTACCAACACAATAACGACGACAACAACACAACACAAACTACAGCGACACTTTAAGAAATTGAAGAGGGCACGACATAGCAGCAGCGGCACAGCAGCGGCATAGGGCGGCGCAGATGTCCAGCAGGAGAGGGGCAGCAGCGGCAGCGGCAAGAATAGGGCTGGACTGCAGTGGCACAGGGCGGCAAGGCCGGAGAAGTAGCCGGAGTAGAAGCAGCAGCAGCGGCAGGAAGAGCAGCCGCACAGAGATCAGCCGGAGAAGAAGCCGGGAGAAGCAGCGCCACAGAGAAGATGAGCAGCAGCGGCTGGACAGCAGGGAGAAGAAGCTCCAGCGGCAGATCTGGAAGAGGCGAAGCAGCAGCAACAGTATCGACGGCAGACAGCGGCGTGATCGTCGATCTGGATCAGAACTTCGACGGAAGAAGCAGTCGCCGTCGATCGGCAGAGGAGAACGACGGCAGGAAGAGCCCTGTCGTCGATGAAAGCAGCGACGATGAAAACGGGAGAAGCAGCGGTCGCAGCGGTCGATGAAGATGGCTCGACGGGAGATCTGGAGTAACGTCGACGGGAGAAGAGGAGTAGCGCCGATGGGAGAAGGGGACGGCCCGCAGCAGTCGTCGATGGCAGCGTCGTCGTTGACGAAGACCGGAGAAGCAGGCATCATCTGCGACGGGAGACCCACGCATCGACTGTGACGGGAGATGGCAATTTTATTCATTCCACAAGGGGGTAATATATAGGACTACAACAAGACACCAAACACCGATAAGCGGTGTGGGACTAAACTCCAAACACTTAAATATAAATACTTCAACAATATCTTATGGTAAAAGATCTTGTTTAGCCATCATACAGTTTAGATTTTTGCTGCAATTTGTGCTATATAATTAATACAACCTTAGTAATCTAATTCAATGCTACTGATTGTCAAAGCTGACATTATTCTGTAGTTGTGCATTTTTTTTTTCATTTTTATTCTGTCTTTTAGTCAAAGAAAAGGGGTCTGTCTTTGGAGGAGAAACGGGAGCACATGCTTCAGATCTTTTATGATTCACAGGACTTCTTTCTTGTAAGTTTAGCTTATACTCCCTTCTATATTTACAAGTTTCTTGTGTATATTTGTTTCATTACTGATTTTTTTGAATGGAAACATATATTTTATTATTTGTGTAAAGTTGCCTATGTAATTAAACATGTAATGTGCATGTAAATGTGGTTCTATTCTTAGGATCAATAATGTAAGATCTAATGCATGTTCTATATTTCATAGCTTATGTATCCATAGTTTAGTGTGCTCCAGCTATTGTTTGACTGCCTACATTATGTTTTCCTATTTTTAATTTTTTGTTGATATGATATTTGTGATCCTAATATTGCATAAGATTTATTATTTATGTATACTTTATGAAGCTACATTTAATTGACCTTTGTTTTTAAAAAAAATTTAATACAATAATTAGTCTAAAGACCTACGTTTCATGAGAGAGATTCTTGATAAAGGTTCTTGACCGAAGATGTTGTTATTTGCATTTGGAAAAGTTGTCAACTCAATTTTTTGTATCTGTATATGTAGTTTGCACAATGTATGGATAATCTGTTCTACTATTAGATTTACAAATCCTAGTTGAGCAGAATTATTTTAGTATAATGTTTTAATGATGTCTTTGTCTTATCTTTTTATTACATTTATAAATTACCTATATATATGTGTGTGTATGTATATATTTATATATATATATATAAAGACAATTTTTTACCCTAATTTTAATAAGGGTCCCTTTGGTTGGATGGAATTGAAAGTGGATGCATAGATTGAGTTCAATTCCAATTCTCGCAAGCATTGGAATTTTTCTAAATTCTAATTTTGATGTTCGGCCATGCAATATGTGGCGCATGACGAATCTATAGGTGGCGGACAAATGATGTCCTAACCCTACATGCATTCCGAAAATTCATGCAACGACTGCAATGAACCTAAACACCGTCTAATGAAGGGTGGGACACGTGGATGTGCGACTAACAAGCAATCCTAAGTGAGGTGCAAATACGTAGCTCTCCTATATGTAGTATGAAAACAGGACGCGACAAAGAAAAGAAATCAAGCAATAATTTAAGCATTGAAATTTATTTCTTTAGGCAAAGCAAGCTGTCTTTCCTCCACGTGGAGGGTCAAAGCACAAGATATCCTAGAACAAAATTCCACAATGCAATAGATCCAAAAGAGCAAAGTTCACAATACCATATATAATCTTGAAAACAAATCCGTACATTAATAAAACACTCACCGAGCAAGGGGATGTTTGCCGTAGGGTGGAGTTTCGGGGATCCGGGTGGTGGCAAATACTGTCTGAAAGTCGAAAGGTGGCTGGAATACCGAGAGATTCCGGGTTTGGAATGATGTACTGGATGTGGGTTGGTTGGAATCAGAGAACCGTGAAGGGGAAAATGGATTTCTGGATGGACTTAAACATGGAGGAATTAGGGCTCTTTTTTTCTGGGAGAAAAACAGTGAGGGAGAGGGGTTTTGGTGAGAAAGCAGTGGAGAATTTTTGGTAGGGTATTTGTGGATTTTGAGGAGTTGTGGGAGAGGGATTTGCACCGTGAGGAGATTTAGGTGGGTTGCAGTGAGGGTTATGGTGGAGGAAATTTGAAGGCTTCTGTAGTGTAAGACTCCTGTTGGAAGCAATCGGTTTGTGGGATTTCTGGAATCAGCCCACGCCCCTTCCTAATTCAATAACAACGGCAATGAAAAAGACCGTCCAATAGTAGCAACTGCTGAAACTCTTTCATCTTTTAAGGATGTTGCTAATGAAAGAATGACCATTTTAGTCCCTCACTACAATGCTACAATCTTTGGACAAAATTCTCATTCCAGGCTTAAACCTCACTGTTTTGAGAAATGTTGGAAAAGAAAAGAGGACGGTTGTCGGTAGGGCGTTGGTCCAATAACAACGACTTAAAAGCACCGACCGTTTGCACCCTGTCTGTATCACCTAAAATCCTCAAGAATAAGGGCATAGGCTGCATCTATCAGAGGAATAGGAAATCCCAATAAAATTACATTTTATTAATGAGAGTTGCAAATTCACAGTTGTCTGAGCCAATCAATAGGCTCAGTTTCTTTGATAACTTTCACCTTTTAGATAAAGGGAGTCTCACACATAGGGTAGATCAAAGTCTTTTTTCTTTCAAGAACATTGCACAGTAAGGCTCCGTTTGGCGTGGTGTTTTTTCTCCGGCGAGTTTAGAGAAAAGCGCCACCGTCATAGAATGTATGTTTGGCATGACAACGGTTATGACCGCCATAAAGAAAAGACACATACCTCCAAGTACTCCTTTGAGCGAGTCTTCTCAGGCTCACAGTCATTCTGTCGCCCTAAGATCAATCTTGTCAAATAAGACGCCCGTGCATAGGTCTTCAATTGCTTTGAAAGAACTTGAAATTGTTCGGACACTGAGACTCTTCCTACGCACTCAAAGCTTAGAGGAAAATGCCACCGTCTGCTTGCCTTGTGAATATTCCGACTCTTTGCCTTCTCCCACCTGTTGACGAGATCAAAACTGAAAACAACACATTCTACAGAATTAGAATACGCAACTTCTTCTAATTAAAAATGATGCAGAATAGGAATATCATCAGTTACTGTCACAGTTGATTGATCAGGAAAAGAAGACCCGAACTGGTCAAGTCAACGAGTGATCATAATACACAAGAAAGTTTGGTAGCTTGGCCAATTCATTCACTTTTTGAACTATTGTGAAGTGCCTTTCAACACTGAAAGACAAACTTGCAATGAAAAAGACCGTCCAATAGTAGCAATTGCTGAAACTCTTTCATCTTTTAAGGATGTTGCTAATGAAAGAATGACCATTCCGGGCCCTCACTAAAATCCTACAATGTTTCGACAAGATTCTCATTCCAGGCTTAAACCTCATTATTTCGAGAAATGCAGAAAAAGAAGAGAGGGCAGTTGTCAGTAGGGTGTTGGTCCAATAACAACGACTTAAAATCATCACCCGTTTGCACCCGTCTGTATCACCTAAAATCCTCAAGAGTATCCATGGACTCAAGGCCTGTGCGCCAGTTAACGTTCTGCTTTCTAGATGTTTGGCCAGTCAAATCGGCTTGAATGGAATAAGGGCATTGGCTCTATCTATCAGAGGAATGGGAAATCCCAATAAAATTACATTTTATTATTGAGAGCCGCGAATTCACAGTTGTCTGAAACAACCAATAGGCTCAGTTTCTTTGATAACCTTCACCTTTTAGATAAATGGAGTCTCACATAGGGTAGATCAAAGTCTTTTTTTCTTTCAAGAGCATTACACTTTAAACAGTAAGTCCACTTCAAAGTAGTGAGAAAGAAGGCACTAAGTGCCCGAGCAATGAAACTTTCTGGGTCTTTGATGAATTCGCTATTTGATAGGTAAAGCGATGACAAAGGAGAAAGTCAATATACGCATCCTAATACACTCTATGGTTAGTGCTTGTCTTGCCTCACTGTTATCCGTTTCCTTTGACTTTTTCTTATGCGGGCCAGTGTTATGAAAATAATCGGGGAGTGGGAAAGGCACGATACCCGAAGTGCAACATAATATGGTGCCATTCTGGATCCGCTTGTAACAGCTCGCAGAGCGCCACAATTTACATTGCATATCATATGAGTTTATCATATGAGTTTCGATCTTTTATCTTACCGCAACATCACAGTAAAACGTAGCCACCATGAATACAAAAAATGCACAAAATAAAAACTTTTCTTTACATTACAAGCATAATTATAAATGTCCAACTTCCAAACATACATATACATATTATACATAAGCTGCGACATCAAACCATATGCCATACAACTAGGCTAAAGACATATAACATAAATTACTTAAACATAACACTGCTAATCCGTTCTCCTACAAGGACACTGCGGGTCCCGACACCAGTTCCCGTGCTCCTCTACCACCTCCATGATCCCCACTAGGGTTCGTGCCAACAACTTACAATGCTCTTCATTTTTCTTTCTCTTCTCGTCTTCAAATAACTTCTCACTGACGTTGGTCTTTATGTCGCTCGGACTCTAAAAAGTTATAATATAAAGGGTTAGTCATAAAGACTAAGTAAGATTTTATCTCTTTAATTGATGTACATGCAAAGACAAAAGGTTAGTAGAAATATACAGATATATTTCATAAGCTTAATTAAATGTGCAGTATTGTAAATAGTAAACAGTAATAATAACAATAAACAATACATTATTTCTTATCATTTCTTATCATTCTTATCATTGTTGTCATTCTTTATTCATACTATCATATACGAGGAAGGGGGAAAACTAGAGGAAACTAGGGCTTGAGGCTAGGGTTTGAGGAAGAAGAGAGGGGAAAATACCTTGATAATAATCTGCATAATCCACTAAGGAGGAGGGGTTGAGTATTTATGCCCACCCAACCCCTAGGGCCGGCCGGCCCCCATAGGGGCTGAACCGGTGCGATTCAGCCCCGGTGCTCCTTATATTAATATTGGCGGGCTGAACCAGATGGTTCAGCCCGGTCTTCCTCCGTCTTCTCCTTTGGTCGACGTGCCCAATAGCCGAATAACCTGGTAATGACGTCGGGCGTAACATTCCCTCCCCCATCAAGGACCAGCTTGTCCTCAAGCTGGAGGCGGGGAGCGTGAGGCTCCTGGAACAAGTCGGCTCTGACGTGCATCTGAGACGAGCCCTCTGTTGGAGCCGCAGGCGCTGCTCCACTCATCGTACTAACCGGTGCCACGCTGCGGAGTGAGATATCCTTGACCTGAGACGATTGGAGGCCTTCCAAGCGATACTCCTTCCCGTGCTGGCTGAACTCCATAGCCATCTGGTCCCAGTCGAGAGTCACCCGCCGAAGTTGCTGCAGCCACGGTACACCCAACACCATGTCGGAACCCCGGATGGGCAGTAAGTAAACCTCAATGTGTCCAGTGTACCCCTATATCTGGAGCTCCACCCCCTTCAACACGCCCTCGCATTGCAGTGTACGACCATCTGCGACCCTGACGTGGAAATCTGCGCTGCGATCTATGGCCCACCCCGTCTTCTGGGCCACACCGGGCTGGATGAAGTTGTGAGTGCTCCCGCTGTCCATCAAGATCATCACCGTCTCCATGCCGACCCTCCCAGCTAGGTGTAAGGTCGAGGATGGCGTACCCCCGTCCATGGCCTGGATGGATACTCCAAAGTCGTCAAAAACCCACTCTCCCTCCTCTGCAGTGCGAGTAACCTCTTCCGCCTCCTCCTGCAGCATGAATACCTGGACCTTCTGGCAAACGTGCCCGCGGGTGTACTTCTCATCGCAGTTGAAGCATAACCCATTGTCCTTTCTGGCCTGAAGCTCTTGCCACGTCAACCTCGTCACAGTAGGACGGCCCCCGGTAGGTGGTTCCTGCTTTGGTACATCTGCAACCGTAGGTGCCCGACCTGTCGTCCGAGTCCTCTGCCGATTGTACCGCTCCTCCTGTATCCTGGCCAGGCTGATGGCATGACGCAAACTGCGTGGCATGTAGGCGTGGACCTCGTCTCTCAAATGGTCCGTCAATCCGGATATGAAACAGCTCAGCATCGTACTCTCCTCCCAATTGACCCGGTTGGCCAGCCGTTCGAACTCTGTCCGGTACTCTGTGACTGATCCTTTTTGTCGCAGCTTCTGTAACATAGCCTCTACGTCTTCGTACTCCAGAGGCCCGAAGCGAGCCGAGAAGGACTCCACAAATTCCTCCCAGGCTGCGTAATTGCGTCCCCTCATAAACCACTTTGTCCATTGGAAAGCGTCATCTTCCAGGTGAAAAGACGCCAACTGGACCCACTGCCCCGCCGGAATCTCTTGGTACTTGAAGAAAAGTTCCGCCTTCTGGATCCACTCTAAGGCGTCGCCGCCTTTGAACTTAGGGAAGTTCATACGTGTCAGTTTGGGCTGCATGTACGGCCATGGTTTTGCCTGTGCTGGTTGGTAAGGTTGCGCTGGAGCCACTGCGGGCCCGGGCCGTCCCCGGTCCAGACCGTAGCCTCCTTGTTGCCCTCCACCCCATGGGTTGCCATTTCCATAGTCCGCAGGTCCTCCATATGGCGGTGGCATCTGTAGGATGCCCGCCACACCCCCGAGTGGGATCGCATTCGCTCCAGTAGGTCGAAAAGGGGCTGCTCCCTGCCCTGGACCCCTCCACGAGGAACCCGGCTGCATTCCTGGTCCGTTCCAAGCGTACTGGGCGCCGAACGGCCCATTCGATGCCGCCGATCCCGATACGTGGATTCCGCCTCCCGTAGACCCGGATCCGGCCCCTTGTTGCGTTCCACTTTCGATTCCTGTGCCGTTCTGCGCCGGGGGATGGTAGGATGCTTCGGTTTCGGATCCCTCCGCCGCGTGGGATTTTCCTTTCAGATTTTGCACGAGTAAGTTCTTGATCTCCTCCATGCGCACGTCCAAGCGATCCTCTAGATTTTTATGAGAGGATTTCACTTGTTCTTCGAGTGCCGCCATCGTGTCCGACAACACTACGTTGTTCTCTTCGATGGTGGCCAAACGTGCATTCTCGGTTTCGGTGCGTGTCACCATGGTCAGCGGAACCAGACGCCGGAAGCGCTGGGGCAACAGAAGCCCGAGGAGCAGGCAGGAGGCAGGCGGCGGAGCGTCGATGTCGGCGCTGATGAGGGCTGGAGCAGCATGAGGATTTCACCAGTTGGTGATGAGGGCTGGAGCAGCAGGCGGCGGCGTCGATGTCGAGGGCTGGAGCAGCAGGCGGCGGCGGTGGTCCCGGAGCAGCAGGCGGCGGCGTCGATGTCGAGGGCTGGAGTCGTCGATGTCGAGGGCTGGAGCAGCAGGCGGCGGCGGTGGCCCCGGAGCAGCAGGCGGCGGGCTCTGGAGCAGCAGGCGGCGGGCTGGACGCGAGGACTGGACGCGAAGTCGAGGACTGGATGTCGAGGGCTGGACGCGATGTCGATGTCGGCGCTGGAATCCCAGTGGATCCGGAAAAAAATTCGGGGAGGACGAATCCTCTGATACCAAATGTTATGATCTAACTAGAGGAAGGAGGAAAACTAGAGGAAACTAGGGCTTGAGGCTAGGGTTTGAGGAAGAAGAGAGGGGAAAATACCTTGATAATAATCTGCATAATCCACTAAGGAGGAGGGGTTGGGTATTTATGCCCACCCAACCCCTAGGGCCGGCCGGCCCCCATAGGGGCTGAACCGGTGCGGTTCAGCCCCGGTGCTCCTTATATTAATATTGGCGGGCTGAACCAGATGGTTCAGCCCGGTCTTCCTCCGTCTTCTCCTTGGTCGACGTGTCCAATAGCCGAATAACCTGGTAATGACGCCGGGCGTAACAGTATATATGTGATTCTAAGGGTAGTTGTATTAGTCATCAGTAATTTGGGCCCAACCTCACTAGGTTATCATACACCAATCCAGTGCGATCGAACACGCGTTAAGCCTTTCGGCCTCTAGATTGGTCATTATATCTAATCCAGCGCTATCAAATACGCGTTAGGCCTTTCGCCCCCCTGGATTAGACATTCTATTCCAATTCACCGCAATCAAGCATGCACTAGGTTTTTTGGCCCCTTGAATTGGAAAATTAGTACAGTGACAATTAATTCACACCCCTTACTGGTGTTAACTCTTAACATTACCATGCATTGATGCATTCAGTCATTCTTGTTTTCAGTTGCCATATTCTTCGTTTATAAAATTAATTGTGTTATTTAATTATTATTTCTCTTAGATTATTTAGCTCTCTAGTTTCCCAGTGTCATAGTCATCTCTTCCATCATTAGAGAC
The DNA here is from genome assembly GCA_033032865.1 of Dactylorhiza incarnata. Lineage (NCBI taxonomy): Eukaryota > Viridiplantae > Streptophyta > Magnoliopsida > Asparagales > Orchidaceae > Dactylorhiza > Dactylorhiza incarnata. The sequence continues at coordinate 6,446,151 of JAWHQI010000127.1, read as the reverse complement.
AATTTATTGTCAGTTACTCATTTGTGTCATAAAATAACGAACTTATTCAATTTAAATGAAATCATGTGTATGCACATGCAAAAAATTAAAATAATTAACTGTGCATGCGGTAAGTAAATTCAAAGTATGCTGGAAGTAATGCATAAATCAAACTCACCGTAATATTTTCTTTGCTCTTATCATTCCTAGGGTCATCCACGCCTATCTCTTGACGCTATCCTTCGAAGTATTTGTACTTATAGGAATTCTCTTATTACGTGTTCGTCTTAAAATAGAAGTCGACATTGACACCGGAAAACGATAACATGACTTCACGGGCTGTCAGAGGGGAAACGATTAGGTGATCCCTCCAAATTAGCACTTAAATCTAGAACAATTTCCTAAAACTCCTAAGGAGAGATACAAATAACCAAAATGCACAAGGGAAACCAATTCTAAACAGACTTATAAAGCCATATTTAATTGAAAATCACAAAGAAATAACTAGCTAAAAACTGAAACCCCTAAATATCAGCCTCAGTACTACCCCAAAGATACCAGCAGAAATTCAGCAACATACCAACTGAAATCCATACTAAACTATTATTGCAACCCTCATTAAAAGCTACCGAGCGTAACAAGAGAAGCTCAGTGGAATATCCACCATACCAACATATATGATAGCAACCATATGTTAACACAACCATATATGATAGCACTAGCCGAAACTCATAAAACAGTAACAGAATATCCACCATACCAACATAGGTTTTTAAGAAGAAATAGCCACAGTAAACCACAATGCCATCAGATCTTTACAGAAATAAAATCCCTTTAAAATCCACCACTAGATAAAAGAAAATCCAAGAAGGGGGAGAAGGAGATGCTAACAATTAAGTAACCAACCAGCCCAAACCAGCAGAAATAGAAGCTACCAGTCCATTCAAAGAAGAAGAACCAAGAAGGGAGCTTATAGTGGAGCCGAACCAAAGACGACCAAAGCCACATAAACAGTTGACATCGAGAACTAGGGCCAAGCTTGTCGTCGTTGAGGAAGAAGAACAACACCAGCTTCATTGGCGACGATTGGTGTAGAGAGAAGGGGAAATCAAAGACCTAGCTTCACGTCGATGCTCCAACGGAGAGGAACCAGGCGAGAGAAGAAGAGCTCGGCTCGGGATAATGAGAAGGACGCAGAAGGCGCTCGTAACTGCGAGAGAAGTTAAACAATTTATTTCTCTTATTTCCCCTCATCATACAACCGATGGATTACCATCCAACGCTTATAACTGAGCCACCTTGCATCCACTTAGATGCATATAATGAATTTATTCATTCCACTAATCCAGCCGGCTATTTGAAATTAATCCAGCCTTTCCATACATCCATCCACAAAGTGGTTTACTTATGGATAGATCATAGATATAATATGTCTTTATCTTTTTATAATTAATAAATAATATAAGACAGAGATAAGAAATAAAGAAGATTTAGTAAAAAAAATCTCGTCAAATCATCTCGAAAAATTTGTGAAAGCATTCAACACTTAATTACTTTTTATCGTTATTGGGGGTTTATTAAGGTATAAATTTATATTTTTAATAAAAGTTTGGTGTTATATTGCTTCATAAAAGCTAAAGACTTGTATGCAAGTGACTCTCTATCATCCTTCTTCAACTCTCATCATCAGGAACGTAGTTGCTTGAGCTAAGCTTAACGGAAGGCGGGGACCGCTAGAAAGCCAAGATTCGTTGTCTTTGATACACAATGGCATCAATGCCAAAACATCATCTACATTTAATCAATCTCCAATCATATAAACTGATGTAATCCGGGATCTCAAAATCGTTTCTAAATAATAAATTTGAGTTCTTTTTTTAAATATGGAGAGCAAGACAAACTTTCATGAACAACGGTAAGTGACAATCGACCTTAGGCTCGCACACGCGCATAAAGAGCCAACATTCGAGTGTAATCAGCAAGTAGTAAATTATCCACAAGTATATAAGAAACGAACAATAAGGGATTTCAAATTAACGACAAAAGAGGTCTAAGTTAATTAAAGGCAAACAATGCCCTGAGAATTAAAGATCAAGTAAATAAAAAACATATCATTGTACTAACATAAAATGAGCACGAGGAAAGGTTAGAGATATACCATCTGGGCAGGAAGCAACAAATACAGGATCCTCTTTAAAAGGCTACAGGACAGGCAGACTCAAAAAAGGGAAGGCTCGGACTGCGCTTGTGTGGTCAGAAGTGACAGATCTGACGAGGACTCGTCGATTTCGTCAGGAACACAAACGATAAGGTCGCCGAAAGCTCAAATCGTGGCTAGTGGATTCACGAAGAAAACTTGGAGAAGGTCAAAGGAGTCTGTCGTCTTCCTGTAGATAGAGCGACGGGACTGACGAGAGGCACGTCAGAATCATCCGGAAATTGAGGAGGGAAGGTCGACGGAATCCAATGGGGTGTTGGTCGTCGACTGGGAGTCCAACGAACTCGGACGGGGAGGAGGAGAAACACAAACAGCTAGGATGTCGGGCTGGACTTCCCGAAAACAGAGGTTTTCTCTGTTTCCAGAATTTTGTCCCAGCTCTCTATCAGGAATGAAGCGGGCCAAATAATAGAGAGATTTCTTTTTTCTTTTTAGGCATTTAATATAGGATAGGCAATAAAAAGTGGTCAGGAAAATTAAGCTTATTTTGGCTTTTGATATGGGAATAGGTTTAGGTAAATAAATTAAAAGTTTTATTTGAAGTAGGAGATTTTCCAATGGACCAAAAAGATTTTTTTAAAAGGATTTTTTCCCACTTGAAATTTTTACCATAACTTCCTTCCGAAAATAGAATGTGATTTAATTTTTATCTCAATACTAACTAATTTTGAATATGCTTTAATATATTCATTTTTGTTGTGTTTGTCTTAATTAACATATTACCTAATTTGACGAATCTTTTTGTTTAGGGACTTATTACAACCAACGCGAACAATGCACACGTTACAAAATATACGAGTACATGCGTGATAAAAATAGACATGTACTAAAATAAAGGTATGAGAGTAAAATAAAAACATAATGCGATGTGACGCAGGTTGCATCAATTCTCCCGGGGTTGAAAGACCTCGACCCCGTCGAGAGTGTAATGTAGTCTATGACAAAGAAGTTCGACCGTCAATCTGAATATGCTCTGCTGCTGTCATGCTTTGGGTTATTGTAGTGATGCAAAGAAAGGATCATTTGCTGCCGCTCATGACCTGTAGGCAAACTCCATTTCCTGAAAAATGCAGGAAACTAATTTCCTTCGGAAATATGTAATTCCCGGTGATGAAATCAACCATGGAATTATGATTTTTCAAAGATGCTCACAAACTGTTAGTCATAAATTTATGCATAATATTTAAATGATCAGTAAATTTCAGAGCATAAAAGAGACGGGTATCAGAAAGTGGGGAAGAGTGGGGAGCAATGAAGCACGGTAGGAAACAAGTAGGCTCAACCTGTAGAATCATTAAATCACATCGCATCAAACGCTCTCCTGTCAGACACCTACGAGCGTCTACTAGACCAAAATCAACTATTCCAAACATATCACCCGATAGAATCTGACTAACGTTACAAAATTTAAAACTGTTTCCAAATCTACCATTTAAAATTTTTCAGAGAATTCCTATCAGACACCTAATCGGAGGAGAGGTCGGCGACGAAGGTGACGATGGCAGAGGAGGATACCGTGGAGCCGGAACCGCGACTGCCTAAGCGGGTTTTGGTCGCTGGAGGAGAGAGCTACCAATATCTCACGATTAGAGGAAGGAGAACAGGATTTATTTCTTGCCTATCAATACAAGACCCAAGGGGTCCATTAAGTAGACTTACAATCGACACAAAAAAGGAAAGAATGACAAAGAAAATAACGACAGACTTGGACATAAACGACGAAATAGGAATGCGACATGAAAGCAATTAGTAAGAAATAAATAATATAATAAGGCCCCATAACATCTCTCCCGCCTTGGAAAGAGAGCTTGACCACAAGCTCGAGGATCGACACAATGGTTGCCTCATCCGACGCCTTCATCATAAGAGTCAACAACATGTAGATAGAATAGTCGTTTGCACGTGTGGCCGCAAGTGTGATGTTCGTCGCTGTTGTAACATAAGCCCTGCGCGCGCCGTTCCATTATATCGGCTTGGGAGAGTCGACGAACTGGTGGGGCTGGATGACCCTCGATACGTCCTTGCTGAATGCCTATGTCGGTGGGCAGATAGGCCTCCTGCGCTAGTTGGAGGCGACGATCACATAGCCCGGACAGACTTATAGCAGTCACTAAGTCTGGAGAAGCCTCAAATTCGATATCAATTCGAAGGCGATCGCGAAGTTCGGCGGTGAAGATGGCGACCTGCATATCTGGAGAGAGCGTGACATGTGTCAGGAGAAGCTGAAACTGGTCCAAAAATTTATCCACGGATCCCGTCTGACGCAATGTCGTGTGGGCACCAAGAGGATTACTGCGGATGGGAGGGCCGAAGCGTAGGTTGCAGAAGCGCTTGAAGTCTTCCCGCGTCAGTCTTGGTTGATCGATGAGTAGACGAGTGGCCCAAAGTAGAGCAGAGGCGAGAATATGGAAGGAGGTCAGGGGTAGCCGCTCAGTGGCCTGAATGTGTTAGTGGCCAAAGAATAGCTCGCACCTGGTGAGCCAACCTAAGGGATCCGTCTTCCCATCGTAGGTTGGAAAATCCAACCGAGTGTAGCGTGGTGGGGGAACAAACTCAGGGCGTACTAGGGTCGTTGGTGGTTGCAGTGCCTGACTGCTGCAAGCGTGCTCATGTGCAGGAGCGGTGGAGAGATCATCGAGGCGCTTGAAGAGTGCAGTAATGGCCTCTTGATGACGTTCTACAATGACAGTTTGTTGCGCCATGAAGGTCCGCACCATGGTCAGAAGTTGGTTGAGCTGATCCGATAAGTCGCCTATGTTATGTTGTGCAGAGGTTATTGAGCGAGTTACGGGTCGGTTTGAGTCTGGATGAATGAGTGACGCAGACGAACGTGAATTTGGTGTGTCGCGTGACCCACGATGCTTCCCTATGTTGACACAAGAGAAATCTTAAGGCGGAGGAATCCCGGAATTAATAATCTTTCTTGAAGTAAATAATCCAAATTGGCCCCTGAGTTTGAAATTGTCGGTATGTTAGGAAATAATCTATTTCCACTGGTTGACCCGTGCGGTTTTGGAAAGTAATACCCGACAATTTCACGTGTGAGAGAGAGCGGGCCTTTCGGATGTTGAAAAATTTGGCTGGCCAGGGAATTAATAACTTTCCAAGATGGAACGCGGCTGGTTGGAAGGAATTAATTGGTGCGCCGACAGGGTCTGGCTGCGACGGAAAATTGCAGACGAGCGCCCCTTGGCTGCGGGCGTCCTGGAGCAGATGATGGGAGGTGGTTGATGCGATCAGGGAGCGCGAACAAGGAAACGACGATCGCTGCTGGAAGGAGGAACTGTGGAAACAACGATCGCTGCTGTTGGAGTCGACGCAAGGATCGCGCAGGGTGTTTCGATCGGAAACGACGGTAGCTGGTTCGAATCTGGTGGAGGAGAAGATCCCACAATAGCTGCTGGGTGTTCCATTGTCGTCGAAGGCAGATGCGGAGACTTCTCGCGAGCGTAGATGTAGTGGGTGCGTAATATCCCTGTGGACAATCGTTCGATGGCGAGAACCGACGGATGTGGAGGATTTAGAGTTGTCTGACACCGGCTTTGGCGGAAGAAGAGTAGAATCTGATACCAAGTTGTTATGGGCCTAATCGGAGGAGTGGACGCCTGGCCGGCGGCGAAGGTGACGACGACGGAGGAGAATATCGTGGAGCCGGAACTGCAGCTGCCTAAGCGGGGCTTGCTCGTTGGAGGAGAAACCTACCAATATCTCTCAATTAGAGGAAGGAGAACAGACTTTATTTCTTGCATACCAATACAAGACCCAAGGGGTCCCTTAAGTAGACTTACAATCGACACAAAAAGGAAAGAACGACAAAGGAAATAAAATAACGACAAACTTGGACATAAACGACGAAATAGGAATGTGACATGAAAGCAATTAGTAAGAAATAAATAATATAATAAGACCCCATAACAGATCGTTACTATCCTCCCAATACGAATTTTTCGAAATAAATATTTAATTTGATGATAAAGTTCGTTGTGCGTGTTAAATAGGAATGTGACATGAAAGCAATTAGTAAGAAATAAATAATATAATAAGACCCCATAACAGATCGTTACTATCCTCCCAATACGAATTTTTCGAAATAAATATTTAATTTGATGATAATGTTCGTTGTGCGTGTTTAGACACAGAGTCATGGGGGATAATAAGAGTACGCTCACCAAATACAAAGTCAGTACAAGGTGATGACTCTGGTGTCAATGAAAAGCGAACGTCAAGCATAATTTCTACGGGCTCAGGAGTGTGCCAATGTAGTGAACTAGGAGAGTCAGGATATGTGGAGATCGAATCGATGCCATCTAAGATGAGGACACATCACTTTTAAGTTCTTCCTGGAGCAGGGGCTCAGGAAGAAACTCAACGACTAAATGTGTGATATAGTGGGTGCGAATGAAATCACAATTTCAGTCGGGACGATAGGATGAAGAGGAAGACGGCTCTCCTTCCTGGAGCTGGGGCTCGGGAAGAAGCTCTACGACTGAAGGGAGTGTGATGGTGGAGGTAGGTGAGGCCAAAGTGTTAATGGTTGGTAACACCAGGGGAATCTATGACCCTGAAAGTGGGGGAAATGACGAGACTAGAGAGAGGTCTATTAGTTGAACTAAGTTTGGACTCCACTCTATAGGCCATACTAGAAACTTTGTCCAAATCACGATAATTGTGCCACTCTAGTTGGTCCCTAATAGAGTAGTGTAACCTGTGCAGGTAACTGGATACATTCATCACATCGCCCTCTTGACTATCTAGCCTAGACTGAAAGACTTAAAATTCGTGGGTGTACTCTACCGATAAACCGCTTTGTTGTAGATTATGGAATCTACGATACATTGTTTGGTGGTAGTTGGGGAGGGGGGGGGGGGGGGGGGGGGGGGGGGGGGCGTAGTGTTTGCGCAACTCTGTTTTAAGCTCAACCCAGGTAGTGACGGGAGGCAACCGTAACTTATCTCTCATGCGTTCGAGTTGTTTCCACCAAACTAATGTGGGTCCCTTAAGTCTCGACTTGCCTACCCAATGGTATCCGATTCTCACTCAGGAAATAATCCATAATATTACACCAGTCTAAACATTCACCAGGCTCTAGACTTCCATAAAAATCACTCGGGTGTGTGTGCTCTAAGCGCTTAAGGTTTGTGTTCTCTTCATGCCATGAGTGTACATGAGACTGAGTGTTGCTACTGTTGCGACGAAGAGAAGAGGAGAAACGAACCTTAGGGTTCTGTCGATGTTTCCACCCGATCTCTCGTTCTTGCAATCAACCATACTCTTATATCTGGGAGGAGAACCGCCGGCTTAGGTTAGCCACCCTTATTCTCACCACCCGGTGAGGGGGTTACTTGACATTTAACACCCCCCCTCAAGCTAACCCCATACGCATCCAACATTCCGAGCTTAAGAGAGTAAGAATGAAGGGATTTGCCAGAGACTGCTTTAGTGAGCATGTCAGCCAGTTGATCTTCAGAGGGCACGAACACCATAGTCACAGTTTGATCCTGAATTTTGTCCCGCACAAAATGGCAATCTATTTCAATATGCTTTGTTCTCTCGTGAAAGACAGGGTTGTTAGATATATGAATTGCAGCTTGATTATCACAATGGAGTTGCATAGCCTCAATGACAGGAAATCCCATTTCCCCCAAGATAGATTTAACCCAAACCAGTTCACAGGCAGTAACAGCAATGGCACGGTACTCTGCTTCAGTGGAGGAACGAGCCACAACATTTTGTTTTTTACTTCTCAAGGAAATAAGATTGCCACCAACAAAGATTGTATATCCACTAGTAGATCTTCTGTCCACGGAAGAGCCTGCCCAATCAGCATCGCAGTACCCATGGACCTTAAGATGGCCATGATTTTGATAGATAATGCCTTTTCCAGGGTCCTTTTTTAAATATTTCAGAATCCGCAGAACAGCTTGATAGTGATGAACTTTTGGGTTGTGCATGAATTGACTAACCAACCCAACAGCGAAGGAGATATCAGGTCTGGTGATGGTCAAATAAATTAATTTCCCCACAATTCGTTGAAAATCAGACTTCCTCTCAAGATCTGGAGAGGTCTCCTTATGAATGTCATAACCAGGGTCCACAGGACTATCCACAGGTTTGACTCCCAAATATCCAACATCATTGAGAAGGTCCAAGACATATTTTCGCTGGGAGATCATAATCTTCCCGGCAGAACGCGCAATCTCAATCCCAAGAAAGTACCGAAGGAGACCCAAATCCTTTATTTCAAAAGCGGACGCTAATTCCTCCTTAACCCGAGCAATGTGGAGGTCATCCGTTCCTGTAATAATGATATCATCCACATAGACAACGAGAATAGTAGTGCATCCTTCCCCTTTGTAGACAAAGACAGAATGATCTGAAGTACAACGATTGAAATTCAGATGAACAAGTTTATCACTTAGCTTGGCAAACCAGGCACGTGGAGACTGTTTGAGGCCATATAGGGCTTTCTTGAGGCGACACACATGTCCTTCAGGAACATCCATACCAGGAGGTGGAGTTATATAGATGTCTTCCTCCAATTCACCATGTAGGAATGCATTTTTAACATCGAGTTGATGTAGAGTCCAAGACTTATGAGCAGCATTAAATAGATAGGAGAATTCTGACGGAGTTCAATTTAGCAACCGGAGCAAAGGTCTCTTGGAAGTCTACACCATCAACCTGAGTAAAACCTTTAGCTACCAATCTCGCTTTGTACCTATCAAGAGTACCATCTTGTAGAAATTTAGTAGTATAAATCCATTTGCATCCGATTAGATGGCGCCCATTAGGAATAAGAACAATTTCCCAAGTCTTTTGACGTTGGAGAGCGTTCATCTCCTCCTCCATAGCCTTTACCCAGTGGAAATTTGAGCTAGCTTCTAAATAACTGTTAGGAATAGGAATAGAGGAAACAGAAGCAAGATATACTTGTAATGAGTGAGAGATAGAGTGATACCCAACATATTTATCCATAGGATATCTAGTACGACCACTCTGAAGTTGAAGAGCAGAAGGGATCTCTGAAGTGGTGTTGTAGCTTGGATCTGGCGGAGTGGTGGTAGGTGGTGGAGCATGAGTGTGACATTCTTGTCCAGTCTTGATGTTTTTTCTTCTTTGATATACTTGAAGATCCCCTTTTCTTCTGTAAACACGAAGATCCCTCGTTGGGGTTTCCTTTATAACAGGAATATCAACACTTTCTGGAGCAGACACATCAACAAGAACAGGAAGAGGTGGCAACATGCCACTTTCTTCATTGCTTTCCTCTTGAAACGAGATGAGTTTGCCCTCATTGGATAATACGGAGTGTTCTCGAAAAAAGTAACATCTTTTGATATAAACCTTCTCCGGAGAGTAGGAGAATAACACTTATATCCCTTTTGGTTGGCAGCATATCCCACAAAGACACATTTTACAGATTGTGGCCCTAATTTGTCCTTATGAGGCCCCACGATGTGAACAAAGGCGACGCACCCAAACACCTTAGGAGGGAGGTTGAATAGAGGCATATTTGGGCATAGAATCTGAAGGGGGTACTTTCCTCCCAAAGTACCGGTAGCCATCCTATTAATAAGATAGACAGATGTGAGAACTCCTTCATCCCATAGTCCCTTAGGAACAAACATCTCTTGCAACAAGCATCGAGTGGTCTCCAAGATATGACGATTCTTTCTTTCGGCAACCCCATTCTGTTGAGGAGTCCCCGGGCAGGAAGATTGGAAAATAATCCCATGATCTCTGAGAAACAACTGAAGGTCACTGCATGTATATTCGCCTCCATTGTCACTCCTAAGAACTTTAATTGCAGTTCCAAATTGAGTCTGCACATAATGATAGAACAATTGAAAAATTTTTGAGACTTCATCCTTCTTTTTCATGAGGTACACCCAGGTAAAGCGTGAGTGATCATCAATAAAAGAAACAAAATATTGAAAACCATTCACAGAACAAATAGGAGATGTCCAGACATCGGAATGTATCAAATCAAAACATTTCAAACTTCGACTCAAACTAGGAGCATAGTTGGTCCTACAATGCTTAGAAAATTCACAAGACTGACAATCAAAAGGAACAGTTTTAACATTAAGCAAGTGCGGAAAAATAGCTTTCAAGGTCTTCAACCGAGCATGCCCAAATCTCTTGTGCCACAGCCTCAACTGATCCTGGTCGGTAATATTCTGAGAACTAAAAGCCTGACAGTTGTCCATGACATACACTCCACCTGACTCATGTCCACCACCAATCGTCTTCCCACTCGCCAGATCCTGAAACACACAATGAGAGGAGAAAAAAGTGATAGAGCAGTTAAGTTGTTTAGTTAAACTGCTAACAGACAAGAGATTCGTAGGAAATGAGGGAACAATAATCACAGACTTGAGAGAGACAGAGGGAGAAAGATGAATATCCCCTTTACCAGTAACAGACGCCGAGGATCCATCAGCGAGTTTCACACTGCCAGAGGTAGGAAAAATAGAGGAGACTCCCATAGAAGATCCGGTCATGTGATCGGAAGCCCCCGAGTCAATAATCCAAGGGGTGGATAGATCTTTAGGGGACACAGTAGTAGAGCGAGCATGAGCGGCCGTACCTGCCAAATCACCAGCAGAGTTGGGTTTCAGAGCCTTGAGTTCTCTAATCAACCTTTCATTTTCTGCCTGAAGATGCCCAGAATTATCGAGGTGGCCATACATAGCAGTAGGAGGCCTCACATATTTCCCATCAGAACCCCGAATCCATCTTGGAGGGATTAAATGAGGATGAAGATCCCAACATTTCTCTTTCCCATGGCCTTTCTTCCCACAGTGAGGGCACTTCATTTTACTCTTGTCTTCTTGCCTCATATTTCTAGGATGCCATTTCTTCTGTTCAGCAGCAAGGGCAGACACCTCATGACCCACATGAGTACCTGAACGAAGGGAGTTTATACGACTAGCTTCTCCCCTAATATAGTGAGCCACAGTCTCTAGATCAGGCACAGAATCACGACCCAACATCTGAACCCTCTAGAATTCAAGTTCAGGAGGGAGACCAGAGAGCATCTCAAATACCCTCCGTTGCATGAGTTCAGTCTTGTAGTCTTCAATAGTCTGAATAGCAGAATACTGATCAATTTCAGCCCACTTATGGGTCAACTTGCCATAATATTCTTCGAAGTCCCCCATTCCAGCCATGTGGATCTGTTCAGTTTGGAGTTGATATATTCTGGCTAAGTCTTTCTTTTTTGAGTAATTTCGTTCGATCTGTTCCCACATTTCTTTTGCAGTTTCACAGAATAGAAAGTGGCTTGCAATCTTGGGTTCCATAGAATTGACGAGCCAATTAATCACTGTGAGGTTCTCACCTTCCCATTCCTCGTATTTGGGATCGGTCTTGTTTGGAGCCGGCTTGGATCCTGTGAGAAAACCCAGTCTTCGACGGCTCCCAATGAAAATCCTCATGGACTGAGCCCATAGAAGATAATTCCTTCCATTGAGTTTAATGTGAGTAACACCTTGACTGAAGTCCATGTTAGGACTCCCTCCACTGTAGTGTTTGGGTTGGTTAGCGGCCCCTTCAGAGGCATTTGCACTTTTCAAGTTGTCATCCATACGGGCACACAAGCCGGAGGACCTTCAGGAAGCAGAGGGAAAACCAGCAACAACAGCGGGGGGGGGGGGGGGGGGGGGGGGACCTTCAGGTCAGAACCACGGCAGCGGGACAACGGCAGGGCCGGACCTCCAGGTCACGACAGCAGCAGGCGCAGCGGAATCACGGCACAGGAACGATCTGAATCACGGCACAGGAACGATCGCAGGAGCAGGAAGAAGACAACTTCCCGGAGGCAGGGCCGGACCTTCAGGTCACGGCAGCAGCAGGCGCAGACGGAAATGGCAGCAGCGGCACACGACGGGATCGGCAAGCAGCGACACTCGACGGGGTCGGCAGCACAGCCCGAGCGACGACGGGATCGGCAGCAGCGTCGCGAGCGAAGACGGAAACAGCGGAAGGGACGAATGACGGGAACGGCACGACAGGCCTTCAGGTCGACGGGACGAACCCCTCTGATACCATGTTGCGACGAAGAGAAGAGGAGAAACGAACCTTAGGGTTCTGTCGATGTTTCCACCCGATCTCTCGTTCTTGCAATCAACCATACTCTTATATCTGGGAGGAGAACCGCCGGCTTAGGTTAGCCACCCTTATTCTCACCACCCGGTGAGGGGGTTACTTGACATTTAACAGCTACTTGAGTCGTGGAACCCATTTAGACTGTGTTTTATATTAGTGGTTAAAGACACTATCATTTCAGATTTTTTTTTAATTTGGGCATTTAAATCTCCCATATTATTCTCTAAACCCACGCAATTTTCCATTATTTTTTTAATCATTGATTTTAAATTAGCTTTACATTTTAGAGAGAGCAAATAGTTAGATTTGATATATTTTGGATTTTTTAAGCTTAATTCAAAAATATATAATTTTTTGAAATACTCAAATATTTAAGACGGTGGAATATTTTATTCTAGAGAATATTCAAGTTAAATTTTTTTTAAACTTTAAAACTAACCAATTTTTTTTTATTTTTTTATTTGAAAGAGCATGATCTTTATTTTCTTTTCTTTTTAAAAGGAATCATAATTGATTTATTTTTTTAACTAAAAGATTTTTTTTTAACTCAGAAAGTTATATGTCACGACCCGTCTAAAGCAAAAGACAGAGCGCGCTTCAGGAGGATCGTGATGCCACAAACTTGAGGGGATGAAACACAATGTCTGTTAGGCGGGGTTGAATTAGTACTATTAGGTTTAAAATAATTAATTTGAAGAAAAATATGTTTTTAAAAATATACGGAAGCTTTAGAGTATAGCAGTGAAAAGGAAAAATACAGGTGTTTATATAAAAACCCAGATTTCAAAAAGAAAAATATTGATACCGAATCATGTAATGGAGACCTCAAAAGAATGAACATGCAATAATATGAAATTTCAGTACAAGATTTATAGCCTAACAGTTGTCCATGAAATAAGAGAAAATGACTGAATATAATCATTACATAATTGAAATACCTAACAGAAAAGAAATAATACATAGAACCTGATACATCAATAAAAATATGAAAACCTCAAGGAACACAAGAACAGGGTACAAAGCGGACTCAGGTACCAGGCGGCGCAGTCACGGACGCTAAGGCAAATTCCAAAGCAAAAAGGAAAAAGCCTCAGAACCAATAATACAAAGTAAAGTAAAATGAAGTACAACTACCAGGAGATCAGAAAAGTACACGTACAATTTCCAGGAACTACACACTATCAAGACAGGCAAGTAAAAGAGTCACGCGGAAACAAACTGAATTATTAACCTACTCCGGAGTATAGTATAAACAGATTTTTGTAATAACTTAAGTTGTAACTTAAGTTGTAACAAATGAAAGTGTAAGTGTTTTTGTTTGATGCACAAGATTCATGATTCAGATAGATTCAAATTCAGATTCAAGACTTATTGGAGATTCAGGGGTTCAAGCTTGCTATGACCGGTCACTTGTCCCCGTTAGGGATTGAAGAGGGAACCCAAGTCAAGAGGTTGCATCAATTAAACACTACCTTTCTATGTTTACCTACGTTATTAACGAAACAATTCATAATTTAGTGAATAAGACAAGTTATCATTTTGATGATTCAGGTTTCGAATAGTAATATTTATAGACGTAAGAAAAATGTGACAAATTACGCTCAGATGTTGCAAGCGAGAGATTTCTCTACTTGCCTTAAGTAAGACTGATGTTGACGGTGGCGGCTAAGAGGCCCTACCAAATTGACAATTTTAATTCGACCTGATTAAGCACACACAAGGATGATAATTGCATTAAAAAGGAAACCCTACATGAGCATGCGCAATTTAAATCACAAAATTAGACAGGTGCGAGTTAGCGAAAATTACCTCACTCGAAGATGAGGGGAGAAAAATTACACGTAGGAATCGAAGGTTTGACGACGCTTTAGGCTAGGGAAACCCTAAATCGAAAAGGATCTTTAGTGATCCCGCCAATTGGGGCAACGAACGACGCCTTGGAGCACGAAAACCTAGAGATTTGGACGATTATAATGGGGTGAAATTATTATGAATCACAACATACATACAACTGGGGCACAATAATTCGCATGGAAATTCAATTAAATAGGATTGGGAGAGGAAGGGGAGATACATACCCAAAGGAGTCTAATCCGAGTAGAGGGGGAAATCGAGCAAAAACCTTAGAGAAATTGGGGCATAAGGAGGAGAGGTGGCTATCCCTCCTTCAACTTGTCGGCCAAAATCGAGAGGAAGAGGCGCTGGTGGAGTTCGGCCCAAGGAGAAGAAGCTGTCGGCACTTTGAGGGAAGTAGGAACCGTCGGCCCTTGGAAGGGGGAAGAGGGCTGCCGAACAAGGGGGGAGGAGCAGCAATAGTGCTCTTGGAGAGGAGCCGGAGGAGGAGCCGGTGGGAGCAGACGGCGAGCGGGAGAGGAATCAGGAGCGGGAGCGGCGCTCCGTGCGGGATCGGGAGCGGGAGCGGCGCTGCGTGCGGGATTGGGATCGAGATCCCTAGCTGAGCGGCTTGCGGGATATAAAAGGGGAGGAGAGGCTGGGGTGCGGCTAGATAAAAAGGAAGATGTATTTACTATTATTATTAGATTATTATATGGGTTGTTACATTCTCCCCTACTTAGGAAGTTTCGTCCCGAAACTTTTGAGGATTTTCTGGATGAGGTTTCTTATGGCGACGATTCAGATGTCATTCATTCCAACAAATTTTTTTTCTTCAAACCAAGGCATGGAAGCTAACTATGAACATAACAAAATGAGAAGAGAATAAGTTCCGAGGCTTACCAAGATCAGGAGAACAGATGCGGATACTTCTTACGCATGCATTCTTATCATGGCGTCGCCTAGGCGTCGCCTAGGCGACGCCTAGGCGTCCTGGCGCCCAAGTGAAAACAAGGCGACAGCCGCCTTATTTTTTTAAAAAAAATCCTACATTAGACAGCGGTTTTATATATAACCGCTGTCTATACTTGGAAAGACAGCGGTTATATATACAACCGCTGTCTAATGTAGGCTAAACCGTACATTAGACAGCGGTTATATATATAACCGCTGTCTATACTTGGAAAGACAGCGGTTATATATAAAACCGCTGTCTAATGTTGGCTAAACCGTACATTAGACAGCGGTTTCATATAGAACCGCTGTCGAAGATAGAATAGACTGCGGTTATATATGAAACCGCTATCTAATGTACGGTTTAACCTACATTAGACAGCGGTTGTATATATAACCGCTGTCGAATGGAGGTACGACAGCGGTTTTTAACATTAACCGCTGTCTATTATATCTATATATACCCGAAACCCGGAAATTAGATTTTACCTCGCCGTTTTTACTTCTTACTGTGTCGCTGCTCTGTGCGAAACCCTACAGGCGATTTTCGGAAATATTCAGGCCCTCCATTGTTCGATCTTGCGATTCTTCTTCGAAGGTATATTATTCTTCTACCAATCTTCTTTTTACCTTAAGCCTTGGAGATTTTCTTTTTTTTTTCTCTATATATTCTCATGATTTTTAGACCTTGATGAATGATGAGTTGATGATGCAATGGTTGTTTTATTTGCTCATATTTTTTTCTCTATATATTCTCATGAATGTAGCCAATATATATGTGTGGTTGAGTGATGGAATGGTATTAGTTTATTACACATTTACACTTGAATTTTATGTAGGAAATTTGGATGGTTTAGGGTTTTTTTTAGGGTTTTCTTGTTACAGGAAAATGAGTGATAAAAGATATTCCTCAAAGTCAAGAAGAGGCTACACAAAAATGTTTGAATTGCATAAGGTTAGTCTAGAGGGGAAGAAGCTTACCATTCCTGTGGATGATGATGGTCACATTGTTCCCGGGTCTGAAACAAATAAATTAATGAGTTATATTGGTACTCTAGTGAGATGTCATGTGCCAATTACATATGTTAGATGGAAGGAGGTTGATAAACAACATAAAGATCGAATATGGGAAGAATTAAATGTACGTAATTTTTTATAACTTATAAGTGATTACTTAGCTTTGTTTTTTAGTTAATTATTAATTAATATTGTATTTTATTTTCAGAATTATTTTGATAATATTGGTTCTCTTCGCAATGAATTAATGAAAAACATGAGTGAAAGTTGGAGGTCTTGGAAATCCAAACTTTATGTCACTTATATATACAAAGTTATGTACTTATGTTGTATACTTGTATGCAGGTAGTGACTGACAATGCCTCAAATTACAAGGCAGCGGGTAGAATTTTAATGGAGAGAAGACCCGCTCTATTCTGGACTCCTTGTGCAGCTCATTGCATTGATCTCATGCTAGAAGACATTGGAAAGCTTCAACAAAACAAAATGGTGATAAAAAAGGCAAGAATGATTACAAATTTCATCTACAGGCACACTCGTTTACTTGATGCAGTAAGGAGTACAATAGGTGGTGATCTAGTGAGGCATTCAGTGACTAGATTTGCAACATCATTCCTTACTCTACAAAGTGTGCTTAAGCATGAGGAGAAGCTGAAATTATTCTTTGTCTCGCCTTCGTGGAATGCTGCTAATTTGGCAAAAAGCGAAGCCGGAAAACAAGTTGTTGAAGTAATACTTTCAACTGTCATTTGGAATGGAGTAAGAGATTGCCTCAAAGGAGGAAAGCCATTGATGGTTGTTTTGCGGTTAGTAGATGGAGATGAAAGACCAGCTATGCCTGAGGTTTATGTGACAATGGAAGAGGCAAAACAAAGGATCAAAGAACATTTTGATAATAAAGAAAGGTTATATAAAAAGATTATCGACATTGTTGAAAATAGGTGGAAAAATCAAATGGAGCAAAAATTGTATAGGGCGGCTTTGTTTTTAAATCCAAGCAAATATTTTGAATATGAGGAAAAACATAATGATGATACTTGGAAATTTCAAGATGCTTTCAATGACGTTATTGCAAGACTAGTGCCTGATCAACACTTGCAAGACAAGATCGCAGAACAAGGCACTAACTATAAAGCATCTCGAAATAGTTTTGGAAAGCCTATGGCTATTAGGCAACGAACCACCTTAAATCCAAGTAAGTATTGATTGCGTTTTTATATTTTCTTAAACTATATGTATGTTAATTGTTAAATAATTTATATTCGTCTTAAATAAATAGTGGATTGGTGGGGTGCACATGGAGGACCGAATGTTGAACTTACAAAGATAGCATTGCGCATACTTGGCTTATGTTGTTCCTCTTCTAGTTGTGAGCGCAACTGGAGTACTTTTGAGTTTGTAAGTATACAAATATTCAATAATCAATATACATATAAAATTTAAATTATTTACAAATATCTACTAAGTACTAAGTAGTAAGTACTAAGTACTACTAACTAGTTTGCAATTATGTTGTTTCAGATTCACACAAAGAAAAGGAATAGATTGGAGCATCAAAGGCTTAATGATCTTGTATACATCCAATACAATCGTCGTCTACAAGCACGATTTCAAGAAAGACGTGAAAAGGGAAGAAATTACAACCCTTTAGTGCTTGATGAGCTAGATTGGAGTAATGAGTGGATGCTAAACAAACCAGATGATACTCTAGTTTTTTATGATGATGATCTCACATGGGAAGCTGTAGAGAGAGCTATTGGAACCGGGGCTAGAAATTTACGAAGTGGAGCTAATCTTGAACTAATAGCTGAAGGGGATGAAGATTTAGATCACTTTAGAGTTGCAAATGATGATTAAGATCTTGTAGATAATTATGGGCAAATGACAAGTGCCTCAAACCAACCCAGCACCTGCAATGCCAATAATGATTTACTAGATGATGATTCTAATTGATCTAAAAATAATGTTTATTCATGAAATGTATTCTTGATCTCAAGTTATTTGATATGTCAAGTTTGAAACTTGGGCTTGTTTATATTATATTTATGAAATGTATTCTTTTCTTTTGCTTTTCAATTGCTTTTCAATGTGTCAAACTTTAGATTTACATGTTGCTGAATACTTAGTGAGTACTGACTTGGGCTTGTTGTGATTCATGTTGGGTGGCAGACTTGCAGTTTAAAAATACTTGCAGTTTAAAAATACTGTGTTGGCTGAATGTTGTTTCGTTTAAAAAAAAACTATAGACAGCGGTTCTTCATTTAACCGCTGTCTATAGTATTATAGACAGCGGTTAACATACAAAACCGTTGTCTATAATATCTATAGACAGCGGTTATATGTAACCGTTGTCTATAATGACAGCTTATATACTATAGACAGCGGTTCTTCATTTAACCGCTGTCTATAGCACTATAGACAGCGGTTACATGAAGAACCGCTGTCTTTTTGTGTTATTATTTAAAAAAAAAATTATTGTCGCCTTGCGACTTCTCGCCTTATTGTCGCCTAGGCGTCCGCCTTGTCGCCTTGGCGTCCAGGCGCCCGGGGCTCGCCTTGGTTCGCCTTGACGCCATGAAAAGAATGTACGCATGTCAGATTCAAGTTCCCAGGTGTACTCCTCAAACTTGTCATGCGTCCGAAGCACTTTTACCATAGGAATGGTTCTTTTTCGAAGCTTGCGTTCTTGATACTCCACGATCTTAGCAGGCTCGACCGGATACGAAAGATTGGCTTCAAGAATCACATGAATCTTCTCAATGATGCGGTTAGGATCATGAATGTACTTCCGAAGCTGGCTGACATGGAAGACATTGTGAACACCAGCAAAAGAAACAGGTAACTCAAGGCGATAAACAGATTCCCCAACACGCTCTGAGATAGAAAACGGTCCCATGAACCTCGGGCTAAGCTTGTGATGACTACCAAACCGTTTCACCCCGGGAGAAGGGGAAACCTTCAGGAACACTTGATCACCCACAGTAAATTCCAACGGACGGCGGCGCTTGTTTGCATACTTTCTCTGCCTCTCGATAGCACGACTGAGCTGAAGTCGAGTCTTCTTTGTGGCTTCTTCCATTTCCTGGAGCAACTCAGGTCCCAACACAACCTTTTCACCAACTTCTGACCAATAGAGAGGGGTCCTACAACGTCGCCCATACAGTGCTTCGAAGGGGGTCATTTTGAGGCTCTCTTGATAGCTATTATTGTAGGCGAATTCCACCAAGGGTAGGTGCTCATCCCAAGCTCCCTTGTAGTCCAGAATGTAACATCGCAGCATGTCTTCAAGTATCTGATTAACCCTTTCGGTCTGACCATCGGTCGTCGGATGATAACAGTGCTCAGGTTGAGTTCGGTGCCCAAAGCTTGCTGAAAACCTTTCCAAAAATGAGAAACGAATCTCGAGTCACGATCTGATACAATCCGCAAAGGAATCCCGTGAAGTCTAACGATCTCCGACACATAGATTCGAGTCATCTTCTCAGTAGAGTGACCTTCCCTATAAGGGATGAAGTGGGCTACCTTGGTCAACCGATCCATTATGACCCAAATTGCATCAATTCACCTATAATGGTATCAGAGCCAGGTTGAGCATCTAAGGATAAGGAATTTTATAATTTTCACCTATTTTGAGATTTATTATAAATATATATGCATGCAACATTTCTTCACTCACTTTATCATTAACGGTTGTTCTTGGACAAAACACTCACACACTACACTCATAATCATGTGTAGTATGCTCACGAATGTTAAAGGGGTTATGAGCGAACTTAACATTTATGTGCATATGAATCTCCACTAGGTTATACACCGCTTGCAAATATTAAATGATTATGAGCAATTTTAATATTTTCAAGTGCGATAACATTAGCAGCGTAATATGCATGACATGTTAAGCGATATGAGCGCTTAACATGGTGTGTGTATCCATCTATGAACATCATTAGGAATGTATTTTAGACACAGTGACATATCATGCATAGCATAATTCATTTGCATAAGTGTCAAGCTAAGAACAACAGATAATGATTGCACACACATGGATTTATTAATTATTTACAACTTCACATGATTTCATTGTTGCATTCGCATGATCATTACTGGCAGTTGGCCAATGAAAATGCTGTAATTATTACATGATTTATGTATCCAACAGTACGAAAGTGTTAGAACCACTGATCTCAATCCTTCCTGTTCCGTTGATTATCGATTCTTACCCGATTTTCTTGAATCTCCTTTTAGATGGCTTATAAGCGGACGCAACGCAAGAAGACCGCCCCTCCTGCGGGTGAAACATCTGGTAATGCCACGACCCAACTTTTGCAGCAGATTCTGGATCGCCTCACTTGCCTGGAAGAGGATCGCCAGACTTCTAATCCAGCCTCTGGATCCGACACTAGGACAGCTGGAGCAACTGTTACTACTGCCACTCCTGGAGTCACCCCTGCTTCTGATCCTGGAACCAACTCGCCTGCCGTTGACTTGGTGACTCCGCTCGCGTCCAGTTTGATTGTTCCCCCGGTGGCGATGGCAGACACTTTGGGTTCAAAAGGTTAAACCCGCCATCTTATGATGATAGTCGTGACTACTTTGTCATTTCTAAGTGGCTCGCCCAGATGGAGAAGCACTTAGACTACGTTGGAATTCCGGATGTCCAGAAACTAGAAAGTCCTTCTTGCTGCTTACCAGCTGACCGAGGATGCGTACACCTGGTGGCTTCAGCGCCGCAATCTTCCCAACTCTGCCACCTTAACCTGGGATCAATTCAAGGGAGCTATTTTGGAGAAGTTCCTTTCTTCCGTGGAGCGTGACCGGCTAGCTGAGAAATTCCTGTCCCTCCAGCACCTAGGCAGATCTGTGACCGAGTATGAGAAGGAGTTCTCTCGCCTATCCCTCCTTGCAGTGGAGATGGTGTCAGATGAAGCTAAGAAGATCAGTCGTTTCGTCAAGAGACTTCCTCATGATTTCCGCCAGCACGTGGTAGCTCATGGTGTCACTACCTACGCAGAGACTGTGGAAGCTGCGTTGCAGGTGGAGGCTATCGTGCTGGAGCGTCTGTTAGGAAGGTCCAGCACAGTACTGGCAATGCTACCGCGGCTGATCACAAGCACAAAGGTGCTCCTTCCCAAGATCAAGGCCTCACGCCCAAAGAGGTGTGTGCCTTTTGCCATAAACTGGGTCATGTTGCCCAAGTCTGTCGCACCCTCTTGAAGAAGCAGAAGATGTATTTAATATTATTATTAGATTATTATATGGGTTGTTACAATATATATCTTTACAATATTAAAAGAGAAAAGTTCTCTTTGGTGAAACATTCAAAATTGTCAAATATAGCCTTATTATTTTCATCTAATGAATTAACATATATTATAATTTATTTAAAAAAAATACAATGTTCATTTAAGTAATTACACCATATCCTCAAATTCAAAGTAATGATGGAAATTCATAAAATTGAAAAAGTTTTTAGTAGAGCTCATATACCTACTATGGAAATCCATCAATTTGATTTGGAAAAATAATGATGAAAAATTAATGAGATATAAATCATGATGAAGAATTTTTTAACAAAAATAAAAAAAAATGATTTATAACTATTTTCCGCATTAATTAATTGTGTGTTTATTTTAAACTGCATTAATTAATTGATCGGGGAGGATCCCCGTGCCTGTCACGGTCCGGGTACTGTCACGGTCGGGATATTATCAAGGTTGGTCGTAGGGGCGGAGCCCCGTGCCTATCACTCGTGTGTGTGTGTGTGTGTGTGTGTGTGTGTGTGTGTATATATATATATTCTAAACTAAAGATCTTACTTTTTTTAACACAGATCGCTTGATTTACAATAAGAGCGAATCAAAAGTCCCTTGATACCAAACTGATGTAATCCGGGATCTCAAATTGTTTTTTAAATAATAAATTTGAGTTCTTTTCTAAATATGGAGCGCAAGAGAGACTTTCACGAACAACGGTAAGCGACAATCGACCTTAGGCTCACACACATGCATAAAGAGCCAACATTCAAGCGTAATCAAGAACATGCAGTAAATCTGTTACACATGCGCGTATCCCTATTTACTATTGTATTTCCTATTTTTAATTGTATGCGTTAGGGTTTTGACATGTGAGCCCCCCCTCTCTATATAAGTAGGAGGCTTGGGAGTTAGGGTTTATTTTTTGGATCATTAGGTTTGAGATCTCTCATTTGGAGAGGAGCTTCTAGGAGGAACCAACCTCCTGAAGTTGGGCACGAGCGTACCTCGTAATTGTACTCAGTTATTCCGTTTAGTGCAAGTGTTTTCCCCTTCGTAACATTTGGTCTGACATCTGCCCTGACCGACACTGACAGCTCTCACGGAGGCCCTCATTTAGCGGTATGATCACCGCTACTCCGGCTCCATGATCGAGCGCCTTTGCGGAGTCCGTCAGACATGCTCCATTGATTCGTACGTTGATGCATTTATCGAGTTGGTCACCCAGGTTCCAGGTCTTCCACCCGACCATTACTTGGCTTAC
Organism: Dactylorhiza incarnata; assembly: GCA_033032865.1. Classification (NCBI taxonomy): domain Eukaryota; kingdom Viridiplantae; phylum Streptophyta; class Magnoliopsida; order Asparagales; family Orchidaceae; genus Dactylorhiza; species Dactylorhiza incarnata. The sequence goes on along the minus strand of JAWHQI010000127.1, from coordinate 6,423,524 downwards.
TTTATGCACGACTTACAACCCCACATCCGAGCCCGCCTCCGCACCTTGCAACCGTTAACTGTCAACCAAGCCATGAACCTCTCCCCACTAGTGGAAGCCAAATTCATGGCAACGGTCGGGCACCCTCCTTTCCCATCACCTCCTTCCAACCCTCCCTACCAACCATATTTTCCTCCCCATCTAAACCTCCACCTCCGTCACCTCATCTACCTCGACCAACCATTATGGGCCCACACAACAACCGTCATATCCCTACTCATCGCCTTTCCAACCAAGAGTACAATGACTTGCGGAGCAAGGGTCTGTGCTACCGTTGCAAGCAACCCTACTCGCCTAATCATAATTGTCCTTTCAAGGAGTTCCGGGCCCTCATCGGGGATGACTTGGACGAGCTCGGCATGGCTGACTTTGACGCCCTTATGATCACGGATGTACCGCCGGACGGAGCTCCGGGCATCTCTGCTGCAGCTTACCCGCGGGCACATCATTACTAGATGGTGGGCGGCACTTCGACCTTAGGGTCAAGGTCGATTTTCTGGCGGGATGGATTGTTACACATGCGCGTATCCCTATTTACTATTGTATTTCCTGTTTTTAATTGTATGCGTTAGGGTTTTGACATGTGAGCCCCCCTCCCTATATAAGGAGGAGACTTGGGAGTTAGGGTTTATCTTTTGGATCATTAGGTTTGAGATCTCTCATTTGGAGAGGAACTTCTAGGAGGAACCAACCTCCTGAAGTTGAGCACGAGCATACCTTGTGATTGTATCCACAAGTGTTTTCCCCTTCATAACAAATTCATCCACAAGCATATAAGACATGAGCAATAAAGATTTCAAATTAGCGACAAAAGAGGTCTAAGTTAATTAAAGCCAAACATTGCTTTGAGAATTAAAGATCAAGTAAATAAAAAAAATATATCATTGTACCAACATGAAATGAGCACGAGGAAAGGTTGGAGATATACCATCGTGGCAGGAAGCAACAAACACATGATCCTCTTGAAAAGGCCACGGGACAGACGGACTCAAAAAAGGGAAGGCTCGGGCTGCGCTTGTGCGATCGGAGGTGACAGATCTAACGAGGACTCGTTGATTTCGTCAGGAACTCAAACGATGAGGTCGTCGGAGGCTCACAACGTGGATGGTGGATGCACGGAGAAAACTGGGAGAAGGTCGAAGGAGTCCGTCGTCTTCCTGTAGCTGGAGCGACGGGACCGACGAGAGGCATGACAAAATCGTCCGGAAATGGAGGAGTGAAGGTCGATGGAATTCAATGGGCATTGACCGTCGACTGGGAGTCCGACGAACTCAGACGGAGAGGAGGAGAAATGCAGACGGCTAGGATGTCCGGGTGTAACCCGTGCAGGTAATGAGATACATTCATCGCATCGCCCTCTTGAATATCTAGCCTAGATTGAAGGATTTGAAATTCGCGGGTCTACTCATCTACTGATAAACCGTTTTATTGTAGATTGTGGAATCTACGATACATAGTTTGGAGGTAGTTGGAGGGAACGTAGTGTTTGCGCAACTATGTTTTAAACTCAACCTAGGTAGTGACAGGATGTAATTTAGGATCTCAAAATCGGTTTTAAATAATAAATTTGAGTTCTTTTCTAAATATGGAGCGCAAGAGAGGCTTTCACGGACAACGCTAAGCGACAATCGACCTTAGGCTCACACACACGCATAAAGAGTCAACATTCGAGCGTAATCAATAACACGCAGTAAATTATCCACAAGCATATAGGAAACGAACAATAAAGGATTTCAAATTAACAACAAAAGAGGTCTAAGTTAATTAAAGGCAAGCATTGCTTTGAGAATTAAAGATCAAGTAAATAAAAAACATATCATTGTATTAACATGAAATGAGCACGAGGAAAGGTTGGAGATATACCATCAGGGAAGGAAACAACAAACACAGGGTCCTCTTGAAAAGGCTACGGGATAGGCGGACTCAGAAAAGGTTGGAGGTGACAGATCTGGCGAGGACTTGTCGATTCCGTCATGAACACAAGCGATGAGGTCGCCGGAGACTCACAGCGTGGCTGGAGCCCGCGTCTTCCAGTAGTTGGAGCGACGGGACCAACCATAGGCAAGACAGAAACGTCCGGAAATGGAGGAGAGAAGGTCGACGGAATCCAATGAGGCGTTGGTTGTCGACTGGGAGTCCGGTGAACTCGAACGGGGAGGAGGAGAAACGCAAACGGGTAGGATGTCGGGCTGGACATCCCGAAAACAGAGAGGTTTTCTCTGTTTTCAAAATTTTGTCCCATCTCGCCATCGGGAATGAAGGAGGCCAAATAATAAAGGAATTTCTTTTTTCTTTTTAGGCATTTAATATAGGATAGACAATAAAAGGTGGGCAAGAGAATTAAGCTTATTTAGGCTTTTGATACGGAATAGGTTTTAGGTAAATAAATTAAAAGGAAATTTTATTTACAGTAGGAGATTTTCAAAGGACCAAAAAGAAATTTTTAAAAGCATTTTTCCCACTTGTAATTCTTACCATAACTTCCTCCCGAAAATATAATGTGATTTAATTTTTATTTCAATATTAACTAATTTTGAATATGCTTGAACTAATTTTGAATATGCGATGATGCGACACAGGTTGCATCATAAATACTATTCACCTATGATATGAAGTCGCCGAGATTCAGTGGGTACTTTCCGGTCTATACTAGAGAGTCTTCTTCCTTTTTCTATTATCGATGTTATAACCACCGATATAAGTGACTCTTTGGGGGACTTTGTCAGTAGCTACCGTAACCCTCTCTATTTCATCTCTAGCTATTGAGCCAGTTGGCCAACTAATTGCACAATTGAAAGAAAGAAATGGCTTTGGGAGAACTAATTGCAAGCCCCATTCCTGCTCTATTCCCTGCAGTCGAAGCCTTCCCCCATCTACAACAGCCGGCCCTCATTTCCTTCCATTGCCTGGTCTTGTGCTCGTGAGTATATTTTTATAGTGTGTTTCTTATTTTATATTGAATATTGGATGAACATTGCATACTTAGTTGGGAATCTTGTCTTGTTTGTGCTCTTGTTTCATTTTCATATTTTTCTATAAAAATTTGTTTGTGCTAGTTTAGCTTTAAAGCCCTTCATGCGAAGGAGGACGTGACTTTGCTTGTGACTTGAAAATTATGACGAACTTTGTGTTTGATTGCTAGATCTTATGATCTTATTGCTAAGAAATTAATTCCGGATCAATTTGAAAATACACGCATCATTTATATTGGGTTTGTTCGAGTCCACTCCGCTCCATTCACTTAGGCTTGCATTAGCGTCGGCACACCTTCCACAGCCTACCCAGCGTCAAGTACTTTTCTGGAGGTGGACCAGTTGCGGAGTCATTATCTATGATAGATATCAATAATGATAAAACAATCAAAGAACAAAAATATAGTTAAGGATAAGCTACTCGTTTATTCTCGCAGATTTTTCAAAAGGGGCACCGATTCATATGCTGATTTTGAAGGTTGTGAAGTTACCATTTTCATTGACTAGGACTTGTCCAACTGGTTCGTAAGCTTCAAGATAACTCTTTTTTCGTGTGCAAATTGTTGGTAGAGGTTGTATGTTCCATGGCTAAGTTGTATGCAAACTTGTGATTTCCTCAAGTGGTAGGTGGAGACAATCACCTTAAATCCATTAAGAAATAGCCAACCATAGGTTGCAGTACAAGCTGAGTGGGCTCCGATCACTGTGAATTACTCGTGACTTTAATTATCTTATCCAAAATCTGTACTGCTGTGGCCTTCTAGTATTATGAGTTTATATTGATTATTCGTCTTATACTAGTCATTCCTCTCCTTTTTAATATGCACTGTGAATTCTGTGATTTTATGCTTAACTACATGTCCTTCTGAATTTTTTGATTTTTCTGAATTTGTGTAAGTTAGTTTAATTATGTAAGTGTTAATACTTAATTCCTTTTGGAATCTTGAATTAGACTTGTGATCTGATTTTTAACTGAATTTATTGTAAATTTCTTTAATATGGAAGCTTAAAGAGTTGGAGAAATTGGGTCCTAAGAAGGGTGTGATTAGCCAATCTGTCAAAGATGTTGTCCAGAGCCTAGTAGACGATGATCTCGTCTTAAAAGACAAAATAGGCACTTCTGTGAGTGTAGTTACATAACAATATTTAATCATCCACTTTGTTGTTACTCTAATTTATATCATCTTTAATTAACTAAAATGAAATTATATTTGGTCTAACCTTTGGTTCATCCAGGTATATTTTTGGAGCCTTCCTAGTTGTGCTGGAAATCAGGTATTCTGTCATTCTCACGGAAAAGAAGTTTAATTAGCTACCCGCTTGTTTTTATTTTCCCTTTTTCATCTCCTCATAGTTATGTTTTGGTATACAGCTAACAAATGCTCGCAATAAACTGAAATCTGATCTCTTTAGCCAAGCAAAATATCTCGAGGAGCTGGTTGAGCAGAGAGAAAGCTTGAAGAGAGGGAGAGAGGAATCAGTAAGCCTATGCTATTGCCTGGTGGTTAAATTCTTCCCCATAAAATTGTCTTAGGAATTCCCTGTTTATCCGTACGCCTATGCTATTGCATTTTTATTTGAAAAGTTTACACCAAAAATTGGGAAAAAAAATACAGGATACTTAGAAAAGAGATGAGTGCAATTTCTTTTCTTAACAGTCTGGATGTGTCAGAGGTACAACAACAACACTCAAGCCCTTATACCACCATTGTGGGGTCGGCTATATGGATCCTTTGTTGCCATTGCGCCTTATCTTTAGTCATAATCTCACTAATGCCTAAGCACATCATGTCTTTCCTTATAGTTTCATTCCAAGTCTTTTTTGGTCTACCCCTCCCCCGTTTAACATGCCTAGTGGCTAAACTCTCACAACGCCTAACAAGTGCCTCTAATGATCTTTCCTTTTTACGTGTCCGAACCACCTTAATCGAGCTTCTCACATCTTCTCTACAATTGGTGTCACTCCCGTCTTATCCCTGATACATTCATTCCTAATTTTATCCAGTCTCGTGTATCCACACATCCACCTAAGCATTCTCATCTTTGCAACTCCCATTTTTTGCTCATGTACAAAATTCGCTGCCCATCACTCAGAATCGTAGAGCAACGCTGGTTTAATTGTAGTACGGTAAAACTTGTCTTTATGTTTTAATGGTATTTTACGATCACATAAGATCCCAGACACGCCTCTCCACTTCAACCAACCTGCTTGGATTATATGTATCACATCTTTATCTAAACCTCCATCTCTTTGAACTATCGATCCCAAAAATTTAAAGCACTCAATGTGAGAAATATTTTGGTCACCCAACTTAATGACAAAATCATTCGTCCTTTTTGCACTGCTAAATTAAGCTTCATATACTCCGTCTTTGTCTTGCTCAACCTAAAATTCTTCTTTTCTAAAGTGTCTCGCCAAGATTCAAGTTTTGCTTTTACACCCTCGCGCGTCTCATCGACCATAACAATATCATTTGCAAACAATAAACACCAAAGTATTGCTTGTTGGATATGTCTGGTGAGCTCATCTAAGACAAGGGTAGAGAGATAAGGACTTAAAGCTGATCCTTGATGTAAGCCAACAATGATAGAGAATTCTTGTGTTAATCCTCCAGATGTCTTCACCTTCGTCACTAAATTTGTATACATGTCTTTGATTACGCCAATGTATGATTCATTTACACTTTTCTTTTCCTTGACTCTCCATAAGATCTCTCTTGGAACCATATCATAAGTCTTCTCAAGATCGATAAACAACATGTGCAAATCTTGTTTTTTTTCTTGATAGTTGTCAATGAGTCTCCTCAAGAGGTGTATAGCTTCCATGGTCGACCGCCCTGGCATGAATCCAAATTGATTCCCCAAGATGCTAGTCTCTCATCTTACTCTTTTCTTTATTACCCGTTCCCATAATTTCATGGTATGACTCATTAATTTAATTCTTCTATAATTGACACAATTTTGTATATCTCGTTTGTTCTTATACAAAGGTACCAAAAATACTTTCTCCATT